>RJVU01042534.1:3823565-3846295 GCA_003731715.1 Anabarilius grahami
TGTTTTTGTGACATATCAGGACACAAATATGTATAATGACATGGGTATGACATAGGTATTACAAAAAGAGGTGACTTATGAGGACATTACCCATGTCCCCACTTTTCAAAAGGCTTATAAATCATACAGAATGAGTTTTTGTGAGAAAGTAAAAGTGTGCACAGTTTCCTGTGATGGGTAGGTTTAGGGGTGGGTAGGGGTAGTGTAAGGTGATAGAAAATACGGTTTGTACAGTATAAAAACCATTACGCCTATGGAATGTCCCCACAATACACAAAAACAAACGTGTACGTGTGTGCGTGTGTGTAACGGAGGCCAGCTATTGTTACATAGATTTTGGATGGAAAAAAAATCATTTTGAAACTGAAGTTTAAGTACTAAAAACTGAAATAAAAATGTAAAAGCTATATAGAAATATTTTTAAAAATACAAAAATTACTAAAAAATACAATTTGAAGACTAAAAAAAACGTAAATCAAAAACTAATTTGAAATATGAATAAATACTATAATAGAAGATAGATCAAACTAAAATAAAACTGGGACTAAAATACTGATGATCACCTATTCTCAAAAATGCACTAAAACACAGGATATCATAAAACAGACTATAAGAAAACAGGAAAAGAAACACTTTGTAAAATGAAGCTTATCCGCAATCAGCCATAGAATAAAATCAGCAATCAGTTCTTTATGAGCAAACAAATAAGTGTTGTGATTCAAGGTATACAATTTACTTATGTGTCATTACCACAAACAAATGCTATTACAGAAGAATCTGCACTGGGATGGGGAATTTCACTCAGTGATAAGACAAGAAGTTAATTTGGCCCTCTGAACACACAACATTATCAATACCATTTATAAGAAATTTATTTGATACATTAACAGTAATATTAAGGTAACTGCATTTTTAGTCTCAAAGGGGAAACGCTTAAAAAAAAAAAAAAAAAAAGACAATTTTATGTAGCAGCGAATTTATGTGGTACCAGTATCCTGAAGGGTAGAATATTGAGAGAATGTTAAAAGTGGATGTGTTGTCTGATACTGGGAAGAAAAGCAGAGGAAGAACCATCATAATCTGTTCATGTGGACACTGTTAGTGACAAAAACATTGTGAATGTTTTTGCTTTCTCATGAAAATTACAAAACAGACCACTAAAGAAAAGCTTTTTTTTTTTTTTGTTAATAACACTACATACATTTTTATAAGACCACCATTGATTATAATTTAACCATTTTGTGAAAAAGAAACATAACTCCAACCCCCTATCAAAGCAATTCCTGGTTACTGTACAATTGTTTTTTTGTTTTTTTCTTTAATGATTATCTAACTCCCTATCAAGCATTAGTCCTGCAACAGTAAATGGAAAAGACGAATACATTGCAACACCCTATTTACAGTAAATTATTTATATATATTTATATCACTCTTGCTGTTCTTGCAAGAGATAATATCAAGACCAAAAATTAGTGCAAGGCATGAAGTAAGAAACACCTGGGTGAGTTAGAACCAGAAGAGTGTGAGTGTGACTGGTGCATGTTTGTGAAGGGGAAGTTACTCATGTTGTATGTAGACAGGGATTTTTTTTACTAATTGAATATCACATCCTTGTGTAAGCCTTTCATGCTGAGTGAAAGCGCAGCCAGATATTCACTCAGTTATAGGATGGTGCCAATAATGCCGAAAAAAAAAAAAGTGAAGGCTTGCTAACTGGTGAGAGAATAACAGGGGGGGCAGGATCTTGGCTGTGTGTGTGTGTGTGGTTAAGAAGGAGGTGGGCTTTTTGTTGGCGGCGCAGCCTCAGGAAGTGGGCAGTCTGCCACTGAACAGAGCCGCTGGGACATCCAGAATCAGAGCGAGAGGGAACGAGCAGGGAAACGAGGCGGGGTGGAGCAAAGGGGCCGGGTTATTTGTCACGTCCTCTCTCACCATGTGGATAAGGTTAAAACTTTGATTTACCTCTTTCAGGCTTTGTAGTGATACATGCATCCATTACTCTGAAAAGTACATTTTTATAAAACAAAATCATAAAAAACAGAATTGAGGAAAAGAAACGACAAAGTAGAGTTCTGAATTATGACAGGGCAGAGGCCCCACCCCTTTTCGTCCTGGTCAGGCAAAAGGCTTTTTTTTTTCTGATGAATATTTGTGACGGCATATATTACAGTTTGGAGACAAGGCATGACCTGAAGCATGAATACAGTAAGAGGCCTGGGTCTTTACAGAAAAACAATGAAACAAAAACACCGCAGATACATGGGCGGGGCAGAGCTTTTGTTACAGCGTAAGAGAGTTGTGGAAATGGGGAAAGCAGAGGCATTTCATTAGTTAGTCAAAACCAAGTTGGAGGGCGGGACCTTGCGTTAGTTGTTGCGGTAACAGAGTTTTGTGAGGGGGGATTTTTTTTTTTTTTTTTTNNNGTTGCTGCAGCAGGGGGCCTTAGTGGGTTGGGCTGTCTCTGTGAGGTCCACGCCCCTACTCCGCCCACTGTTGGCTCCGGCAGCTTGGGGCTCGCTCTTAGGCAACCTTTTTGCTGAAGAGAGACAAGACAAGAAATTAACGTTAGAATACATAAAATACAACAAAAAGATTTCAAAAACTTTTAGAAATACCTAATATAATCAATCATTGAATATGTAGTGTTTATTTAAGAAATAAAAGATGAGACAATAATATATTCACAATACAATTACGTTAATTCACAATTTAAGCCGTGTGCACACTGTACGATTTTGGCCACGATTTGGTCGTGACAAATTTTGCAAATCCTAAAAGATTCCTATAATCCTAGGCTAAAATCTGTAGTCTTTGATTGCTAGTTTGACATGTTCACCGACAGCCGATTAATGACCTTCGCGATTAAATTTTACCTCCGACGAAATTCTGGCAGTGTCAGAAGATTTGGCGCACAGTCCTGCAGTGTGACTTCTACGGCAAACATCAAATTGACTTGTTTTTCCAAGTCAAAATTAACACTAGAGATTTCTTTCCGGCCCACGGGTAATGCAGCTCACTGTCACCGAACGTGTATGGGTTGATGTAAAACTCCGGACAAGTTTTCATGCGCACGTTCGTCTGTAATGCGTCTTGACTGTCGTACAGTCTGACATAAGCTGGGTGCACAGTGTGCGATTTTGGCCACGATTTGGTCATCTGAGACAAATTTTGAGAATCCTAAATAATTCCCATAATCCTAGGCTAAAATCTGTAGTCTTTGATTGCTAGTTTGACATGTTCACCGACAGCCAATTAATGACTGCTGGGATCAAATTTTAACCTCTGATGAAATTCTGGCACTGTCAGAATTGTCAGTGTGAGAGCCTTATTGATATTAATTATCCACAATAATAATAATAATAAAACTAGACACATATGATCCTTCAGAAATGATTCTAATATGCTGATTTGGTATTCAAGAGACATTTCTTATTATCAATTTTGAAAACATATGCTTCTTAATATTTTTGTGGAAAACATACATTTTTATCAGGACTCTGATGAATAGAAAGTTCAAAAGAACAATTATTTGAAACAGAAACCTTCTGTAACATTATAAATGTCATTACTGTCATTTTTAATCAATTTAAATGATACCTTATTAAATAATTAATAATAATAAAATATTTATTCAATATTCAAATTTCTTGGCATCAAAGCATCAAAAAGAATCCTATGTTGCATTTACAATGTCTACACCGGATGTGACCGTCGACGCACCGCAACAGCCAGAAGCTGTCTACACTGGACGTGACAAAGCAACAGTTGCAAATCCATTTTTCCTTCCTGTGAGAAGTATCACGAATGCTAGGCGTACGTCATTAATAGAACGAAGCATCAGTTTACTGTCTGGGATTTGTCATGTCGTGTCGCATCCAGTGTAGACACCATCAGTGATTATAATGGGTTCTATTGACTTTTGTCGCGTCCCATCGTGCCACTTGCGTCCAGTGTAAATCATCACTTAAATTTTCAAATCAATCTGAATGAATCCAATCAGATTTTGAAAGTTCAGTTTATATGAACCCTAAACTTTGTAATCAGATACACTTTTTCAATTACATGTGTATTTTTATGTATTCCAAACAGAACTTCTGCACATGCACAGTGCACCGCTATAATGCCACTGGAGCTACCGTGAGTATGTCATTTTGGCATTGATGACATATCTAAAAGGAAAGCTGATAAACATGCACATCCATAAGAAGTCAAATGTATGCAAACATCAGAAATCTTATTATAAAAAAGGGTCTGGTAAACATATGCATCACAGCACAAAAAGTATTTTTTTGGTATTGATTGGATTATTTTAGGTCTACACCACACCTTTCAATCTGATCGAATTTGAATTCGGATTGAGCTAGGTGGATCGATTGAAGTGTTTACATGAAGCCTTTTCAATTCTACTGAGCCATCAATCCGATTACTAACAAATTATTTGAGTGCATGTAAATTTAGCTACTGTTAGGTTTAACTATGAGGTAAAAACTTACCAATGGCCATGAAGATCTCATTCACATTCATGGAAGTCTTTGCTGACGTCTCCATGAACAGCAAACTGTTGTCATCTGCATAAGACTGAGCATCCTATAAAAATAAAACAGCTCGGGTGAGGTAGAAAGCTTTGGTTACATAAAGAAACTCTCTCTGGTTGGTCTCATTGTGAAGCCATGTATACCTGGAAGTCCACAGCTCTCTTGTTGGCAAGGTCAGCTTTGTTCCCAGACAGTGCAATGACAATGTTTGGGCTGGCCTGCCTCTGAAGCTCCTTAACCCAGTTCTTTGCTCTTGCAAACGACTCCTTCAAGGTGAAGAAAGCCAATGGTGCAATAAAAGAAGCACCGAAGAGACAAAGAAGTATGACAATATGACAAAGTTGGTCATAAAACAACTATTCATTCATGAAGAGAACAACAAATTGACTCACTTCATTGGTGATGTCATAAACTACAATGGCAGCTTGGGCACCTCTGTAATACATGGGGGCCAAACTGTGGTAACGCTCCTGTCCGGCTGTGTCCCAAATCTCAAACTTTACCGTTGTGTCATCCAAGCACACCGTCTGCGTTAGAAAGGCCGCTGGAAGCAAAAGTCAGAAGTTGCTAAGAACATGTACAAACAGGTACACACAAATGCAGCCACAAAATCCCCTACCTCCTATTGTGCTTTCCTGGAACTCATGAAACTGCCCCTTTACGAAGCGCAGTACGAGGCTGGACTTTCCCACAGCCGACTCTCCTAGCAAGACCAGTTTAAACTGGCAGATCTTATTGCCCGCGTTGGACCCGTTGGGGCGTGTTGCTCCTCCCCTATTGGCCATGACAGTTGTCAATCACCCCGTCTCCTTTAGGCGGTCACACACACACCGAGAGCTGTCCCAGTACTGGCTGCACAAGGCAACATGTAACCAAAAAAAGAGAAATGAAAAAGAGCACTTTCATGTTGACTGCAGACAAAGATCTTTTCTTTCTTCTCTTTTTTTTTTCTCTATTCAAAGCTCTCTTACAGGGAAATCGCTCATCTTGGCTTTAGTGATAGCGACTAGTAATGCTATTTTTGGTTTTGAACATTTTTAGTCTAAAAAAAATTGGATGATACAAAAATAAAAATCGATTTACACATCTCTGTCATTTTCTACATTACAGCTGAATATATGACACCGTGACAACTAATTTCAGTGATCCTAAACCAATTTATGGAGTGACTAAAAGTACTCAATTACAATATTTTGCTATATGATACAATTAATCACACACAAACTGAACATCACAATGCCTCAAAACAAAAAACACATACTATGATTTAAAGCATTTATATTTATATATCACAAAAATATTAAGCAGCACGACTTTTTAACATTGATAAATGTTTCTTGAGCAGCAAATTAGAATATTAGAATGATTTCTGAAGGATCATGTGACACTGAAGACTGGAGTAATGATGCTGAAAATTCAGCTTTGCCATCACAGTAATAAATTTCTTTTTAAAATGTAATAGTTTCACAATACTACTCTTTTTACTGTATTTTCAGTCAAATACAGGCAAATACTCACCTTGGTAAGCTTAAGAGACTTCTTTCCAACTCCAAACACACATATACCAAGATTTTTATGACGTTTAAAATTCAATAATATTTCCACAACTGCGGGAACTCGAAAACAATTGTTTTATTGATCCTAATTTAACATTGCTGAAATCCTTGCAGAAATAATTATCTGTAGCTATGGTAACCCATTCTAGCACAGAATGTCCTGAGTAAGCAGTCAAAACAAGCATTCCCATTTAGCCTAAAAAAAAAAAAAAAAGCCTGAAGCAACAATTTAACAGCAATTCACATATGTCACTTCCCAACGAAGTACCTCAGCCTTCAGAATGACTACACATACCTGGGATTGATACAATACCAGAGATACATCCACCAACTCAAATGACGATTATAAAACTCAAGGAATTTCATAGACATTTACTGCGGCAGTGACCTCAAGGCTTAAAACAGCAGGGAAAACACTTTCCCTGTCAAAATTGAACAGTTAAACTGCTGTTGTGAAATAGGAGAACATAAAAGCAGACCCCTGATGCTCCTGTTGCTGCTGTGACATTGCATCACGGTAAGCTGATCTTTCTATAAGAGAGAAACCAAGATCTGCTTTGACGCTCAGTCACATCAAATCAACAGGATCTCATTCTGCATAACAGGATATAAACCAACTCCTTGAGATGCAAGCCTGGTATGCCTGGTTTATGATACAAACCATGCCAAAACTGCTGTATTCATCCATTTGGTATGTTTAACAGCTGATATAAGAAGTCTTTTCACACTTCCCCAGAGTGCAATGACACGGCTTACATACAATATTCAAAAGCGAAACAAAACAAAAAAGCACAGCTTATGAAACAAGTCATGACATTGCAAAAGTCAGATCACCTGTGAGAGGTTTTAGTCAAGTGCTGCTGGTCAGATTGTGGTCCGTTTTAATGACAGGCCTAACAAAAACAAACCTGTGATTTCTGTGTTGAAGGTTGACACACAGTCATCCTGTACATGAATCATCTACCCAAAATAAACCTGTATTTTCAACATCACACTACTTCTACTTTAGATTAGTTAGACTTCAATATAGCCAACCTAAACAATTCCACTATTTTCCAACACACCCCTGAGCCTCAAGCCAAGGAACAAGCTGTCTTGTTACTCGCAAAGACAGCCCACATCAGCTCAGATGCCAAGTCTGTTAAACTACAGTGTTCGGCAATATACCTATGAGAATCAGATAATAACGACAATATAGTAAGTAACTTCAATTTCACTACAGCATTCCCACCCTGTTTGCACCCAACTGCATTCCGACATAAGCCTCAGCTAAACATACCACGACTGGATGAATATATATTCACGCTTCTGAAAAAACATGATTATGTTTAATGTATATATTAGGCTAAAGTAGATCATATTTGATGACTTGTGTAGGCAGAATTAGGACAAGGGGCCTGTAACATTTTTGACGAAATCTACCAAGCTAAAGTGGCTAACTAGCTTGAGGGATACGCCAAACCAGAAAACGGCACATTCAACGGAGGTATTCGGTGTCTTTTTACCTGAAAGTCAGCCGACAGGTTGCTTGAACTGATTTCCGACGACGGGGTGCTAAATTTTTTGAGAGGTTTTCCTTATTATTGGGGTCGGTTAGTGGGAATTTTACCAACCCCGATCAAGTCTCCTCCTTTCTTTTCTCTCGCAACTTCCCCTTTAGAACCAAAACACAAACAAGCGTTTCCGCCCCTCATGCCACGTCAGATGATACTTCCGCCCTGCAATGACGTACTTCCACCGAATAAAACATCCTTGGTTCAACCAAGTTGGTTGGTCGTCAATCGAATCTGTCATAAAACATAAGCTTATGATTTGCAGACAATAAGAAGAACAGAGGAAAAACACGAGGGAAGAATTAGAAAAAAGTTGGATTAGTAGGGACAGGAATACTATACTGGAAAGTGGTGTGAATGAACAAGGCAGAAGATGTATTTGCATTTTTTTTTAAAACAAGGACAGGTCTGATTAGGAGAATATGATGTAATAAATAGCCTATAGACATTACAGGAAAATAGACCCTGAAGATGGCAGTAGTGCAACACCTTTGGATGCAAGCTGCCATTAAACCCAAAAAAAGAATTCTCATACACCTTCAGCTTGTATTGCACTATTTGCCTTTGTAGAGCTATTATAATATTGCATTGATGGAAACTTTACTAGGCTATTATATGTCTTTACTACTAGGTATTTTTATATTTACTCTTATATACACACCGATCAGGCATAACATTATGACCACCTTCCTAATATTGTGTCAGTCCCCCTTTTGCTGCCAAAACAGCCCTGACCCGTCGATGCATGGACTCCACTAGACCCCTGAAGGTGTGCTGTGGTATCTGGCACCAAGATGTTAGCAGCAAATCCTTTAAATCCTGTAAGTTGGTGTAAGAGGTGGGGCCTCCATGGATCGGACTTGTTTGTTCAGCACATCCCACAGATGCTCGATTGGATTGAGATCTGTTGAATTTGGAGGCCAAGTCAACACCTCAAACTCGTTGTTGTGCTCTTCAAACCATTCCTGAACCATTTTTGCTTTGTAGCAGGGCGCATTATCCTGCTGAAAGAGGCCACAGTCACCAGGGAATACTGTTTCCATGAAAGGGTGTACATGGTCTGCAACAATGCTTATGTAGGTGGTACGTGTCAAAGAAACATCCACATGGATGGCAGGACCCAAGTTTTCCCAGCAGAACATTGCCCGAAGCATCACATTGCCTCCGCCGGCTTGCCTTCTTCCCATAGGCCACCTTCTTCCATTTCTCCGTGGTCCAGTTCTGATGCTCACTGTTGGCGCTTTCGGTGGTGGACAGGGGACAGCATGGGCACCCTGACTGGTCTGCGGCTATGCAGCCCCATACGCAACAAACTGCGATGCACTGTGTATTCTGACACCTTTCTATCAAGAACCAGCATTAACTTCTTGAGCAATTTGAGCTACGGTAGCTCGTCTGTTGGATCGGACCACACTGGCCAGCCTTCGCTCCCCACGTGCATCAATGAGCCTTGGCAGCCCATGACCCTGTCGCCGGTTCACCACTGTTCCTTCCTTGGACCACTTTTGATAGATACTGACCACTGCAGACCGGGAACACCCCACAAGAGCATTTTGGAGATGCTCTGACCCAGTCATCTAGCCATCACAATTTGGCCCTTGTCAAACTCACTCAAATCCTTACGCTTGCCCATTTTTCCTGCTTCTAACACATCGACTTTGAGGACAAAATGTTCACTTGCTGCCTAATATATCCCAGCCACTAACAGGTGCCGCGATGAAGAGATAATCAATGTTATTCACTTCGCCTGTCAGTGGTCATAATATTATGTGTGATATATATATATATATATATACACAATTTATGTCTGTCTGTCTCAGTCTGTTCGTTCTGACATGCAGTTGTAATGTCTATCAACAGAGGGCGCAAGGATGCTGTAAGTGTATTAGATTCTGCTTTAAACATGCCACTGTGGAGAAGAACAGAACATTCAGGTGTTTCAGATATTGTTACAAAAGACATTGTTCATCGACATGACATGACCATTCTTACCTCTTAAATGTGATTTATTTCATGTTCTTCTAAAACATTTTATTTTTACACGGTTAAATAAACATATCTAGCCATTTTAGATGTCATGCAAAGCCTCTAAAAGTGATATGAAGATCTGTGTAATTCGAACTAAATGATAGTTTTGAGCAGAGGCATAACCTCAATAAAATAGCCTATCAGGTGGATCTAAAGATCACTGATATGTTGCTCTAATTACTGGAAGGAATGTTTTGGTGGAGACGGACAGTTAGTGTTCGTTAAAGCAGTCAGGAAATGGCTCACAGAGTACACTTTAATTGCCCTTTAAAATGATATTATACACACAACCCCCTGACATAGTACTGTATGTAAATAATAGCCTGAAATAGTTTGGGACAAAAATGAAGATGAATCGGACAATTAAATTGGTTCCATGTGTCAAGCAGAGGACAGTTCCCAAAGGATCATGGGCAGAAGTGTCATATAAAGTAGGTGTTGAATGATCTAAAGGTTTCCGTTGCCGTAATTGAGGTGATTCATCAAATGATTAATCAATGAGCACTAAAAATGCTGAATTTGCTGTTATCATTTTAGGATCTCATGTAGTCATCTGATTAAGGCCTTGCTTTTTGTAGATGACATAAATTTTTTTTCTATGTTAGTGTTGTAACCTGATAATGAAACATTGAATTTTTTTGTAGAATTTGTAATATTCTGGTTATAATGTTTTATATGTTGTTGTTGTTTTTTTTCAAATGTGTGCATAATGACTGTGTAAGTCGCTTGTCAAGCTGCTCTCTTAAAGTGTATAAATGGTTATGCTGATTTTGCAGTAGTTTGTCAAACACTAGCATTTTTTTCTGTTTCCTGGCAGAAAAAGGTAAATGTTCAGATATCACTAGTTGCCTTTGTGACCCACTGTGTCACAATTACAAGAGTCTGCTACTGTAATTTCGGACCCCATGGGGCCCAATGTAAGCTGCAATAATTGGACTCAAAAGAATATAGACCTCATTTGATTATAATGCAATTCAATATTAAATGTAAGCTTACAGCAATGCCTGGAGGCTGAAAAAAGACTTGAAAAAAGTATCTTTTTTCAAAATCTTTTCGTATTTTGCTTCAGGGCACAGATAAATCAGATAAAACTGCATATGGATCAGACTGTACAGTTATAATAAAAATACATTATATATCAAAGTCTTCCTCATTTAGCATTAAGCGTCAGCAATAAATCAATAATAAACGAAAAATTAATTGTTAGTGATTCTTCGATGCTTATAATAAAATTATATCATAGTTAAATTGAATAATAAAAAATTAGTTTTACATTTAATCAATATAAAAGTTATTGAACAAGGTTTTTGCTCATCAGGATTTAAGTAATGATTTATTAAATTGAATATTCATGTGTACACAATGAGAATGATTCAGATAAAAGGGCTTCTCAAGAGAGCTGCTTCCATATCTCCAAAATTTCTTGGCTCATTTTAGTAACCTTTCCCTATAAGAACAAGTAAAGTATTGCCACGTGTGCTCAGCACGCACAAAGACTTCAGGGTAACAAACAAACAAAGAGTTTTTATTATTAATAATCCAAAGGCACTCAGAAAGAACATGCAGGAGATCACTGGGAGAATAAAGCGAACCAAACTATATGCTTAAAGGGTTAGTTCACCCAAAAATGAAAATTCTGTCATTAATTACTCACCCACATGTCGTTAAAAACTTTGTTCAGCTTCGGAACACAAATTAAGATATTTTTGATGAAATCTGATAGCTGTCTAACTCCTCAATAGACATCAATTTAACAGCCACTTTCAAGGTCCAGAAAGGAAATAAAGACATTGTTAAAAAAAGTCGACGTGACAACAGTGGAGGCTTCTGTGTTTACGTCCGAATGCTGGCTCAGTATTGGCCGAAGATGTAACACGTGAGCAGCACGACACATGCGTGTGATGCTGACGCAGGAGCCGGCCAATACTGACCCAGCGTTCTGACGTAGAACCTGGAAGCGCTGAACATAAACAACGTACCAGAATGACACAGAACAGAAGATATTGTTAAATAAAGTCGTTTAATTCATAAAATTAAGGTTTAATCACTGAAGTTATGTCAACTATTTTAACGGTGTCTTTAGTACGTTTCTGGACCTTGAAAGTGGTTGTTAAATTGCTGTCTATTGAGGAGTCAGACTATCGGGTTTCATCAAAAATATCTTAATTTGTGTAACACAAATTAAAGGGTTAGTTCACCCAAAAACAAATTCTGTCATTTATTACTTACCCTCATGCCGTTCCACACCCGTAAGACCTTCGTTAATCTTCGGAACACAAATTAAGATATTTTTGTTGAAATCCGATGGCTCAGTGAGGCCTGCATAGCCAGCAATGACATTTCCTCTCTCAAGATCCATATGGGTACTAAAAACACATCTAAATCAGTTCATGTGAGTACAGTGGTTCAATATTAATATTATAAAGTGACGAGAATATTTCTGGTGCGCCAAAAAAAAAAAAAATAACGACTTATAAAGTGATGGCTGATTTCAAAACACTGTTTCAGGAAGCATCGGAGCACAATGAATCAGCGTATCGAGTCTGCTGCTCGGAGGGCCAAAGTCACGTGATTTCAGCCATTGGCAGTTTGACACGTGATCCGACTCATGATTCGACACACTGATTCATTGTGCTCCGATGCTTCCTGAAGCAGTGTTTTGAAATCGGCTATCACTAAAAAGTCGTTATTTAGTTTTTTTGACGAACCAAAAATATTCTCGTCGCTTTATAATATTAATATTGAACCAATGTACTCACATGAACTGATTTAGATGTGTTTTAGTACCTTTATGGATCTTGAGAGAGGAAATGTCATGAAACGGCATGAGGGTAAGTAATAAATGACAGAATTTTCATTTTTGGGTGAACTAACCCTTTAAGATATTTAAGATCCCCTTATGGGTGTGGAACGACATGAGAGTGAATAATTAATGACAGAATTTTTGGGTGAACTAATTTTTTAAATAAGAACTAACAAGGAACAACTCAAACAAAGGGCTATAAATACAGGGTAAGAACAAAGGAAACCAAACTAGACACAGGTGAAACTAATACGTAACTAAACAAACAAGGACATAATAACCAAGGAAGCAGAAAGTAAACAGAGCAGGGAAACAGGAACTAACAGAAACTAAACAGAATGTCAAAATAATAGAGTGCATTAGTGTCTGCCCACTTTTTCAGCGGCGTTTGTTCCGGAAGTATTTTTTCCATACATTTTCGTAAAAGCATTATAAGCCGTTAATCAAGCCAATCAGCTATGAAGTGAATCATAACACTACAAACTTTGATTTGAAGAAAAAAAAAATCTGACAAAAAGACAAAGGTACAAGACTGTGTTAACGGCTTTGGTGAGGGAAAGAGCTACAATCCAATGAAGCATAATTTAATTAAAAATGATTAATAATCTTATTTACAAATGTTGATTGTATATATAAAAACAATACATCAATACAATGATATTACGCAGCTGAATCGGCTGAATGAATTAGAAAACGGTAAAACTCAACTGTTTAACTCTAGGGGAGTTGGAAAATGAGCCTATTTTCAAAAAAAGTGGAGTGTTCCTTTAAAGGTTTTATGAGTTATCATTAAAAATCATTTTCCCTATGGAGAAAATGAATGGAGTTTTTACTTCCGGAACCCGACTGTTGCACTCTATAGTCAATAAAATGGAACATAAACCTGACAAGTATGCTATGTATTGTAGTGTACAAGTCAGCTCTGATTGGATATAAAAATAGGTGTGAAATGAGGAGTTCATCCTTGAGGATTTGTGGAGATGATGTTTTTCATCATGCTTCATGGTGTTATATATTCATGTATTCCTCTGACAGGTAGTTCATAAGACCTGTAAGCGTGGCACTGTGTGAAACATGAAGTACATTATCCTATTAAAATTCAGAATGAAGGAATTACATGCCCAAGACCACCGAACAAATGAGACACGTGGTCATGCAGGGCAATTCATTCTCTCTCTTCCTCTTTTTTCACTTTCATTCACACATAAAGCGATTCAGACTCAGAAACCTGGCTATGCTGAAGAGCATTTTTTCTTCTGTTCCTCTGCGGCAGATACAGTAAGACATTGCACAAACAAAAAGTTTAAGCTCAGCCAACTTTAAAGCATATTACAAATTGGCCACATGACAGTTTTGAAAGTTACTTGTGTTTCAGCAAATAAATCAAATCGGAGCCACTGTGACAATGTTTTCATCTGGCCCAGAGTAATGGTCAGGAGACCATAGCAGGTTTCTTTTCATAGGTTTCTCCCTCATCAGAAAGCATCACATCAGTGTACTGCTCTCTAAACAGCCCTCACGACGGCACCAGACAGCTCTTGTTGATTCTTTACTGCTGGTTTTCTATCATATGTACGCACGCACACACGTTAGTTTTTGTGAACTGTGGGGACAGTCCATAGGCATAATGGTTTTTATACTGTACAAACCATATTTTCTATCCCCCTACACTATCCCTACCCCTAAACCTAAATATCACAGGAAACTGTGCACACTTTTACTTTCTCACAAAAACTAATTCTGTATGATTTATAAGCCTTTTGAAAAGTGGGGACATCGGGTGACGTCCTCATAAGTCACCTCTTCTTGTAATACCTATGTCATACCCATGTTATTATACACATTTGTGTCCTGATATGTCACAAAAACGCGCGCGCACACACACACACACGTCTGATTCACTATTCTTGTAGGGACTCTCCATAGACGTAATTGTTTTTATACTGTACAAACTGTATATTCTATTCTCTAACCCTAACCCTACCCCTAAACCTACCCATCACAGAAAACTTTCAGCATTTTTACATTTTCAAAAAATATATATAATTTAGTATGTTTATTAATCCATTTCCCCCATGGGGACTGCTGGCTGGTCAAGCATGTCAGGTTTTTCTATCCTTGTGGGGACCATTTGGTAATATAATGTAATGTAATATAAACCTGCGCGCACACACCAAGCACAACCTTTCCAACAAGAGATTTCTAATAATGTCGATCAATATGTTAAATATCTGAATGATAAAGGAAAATTCTGGGTTCAGTAAATATGTTACCAGAAATGTGTGAAATCCGGCATAGAATGCCTAGGGAATATATACACACTAAAAACTCCTGGGTCAAAAATAACCCATAATTGGTTATTTTTGACCCAAATCCTGGGTTAAAAAAGGGACCAACTAATTTCTGGGTTATTTCAACCCAGAAAAATGGGTTATTCTTTTTGACCCAACTTCTGGGTTAAATACCTGACCCAAATGTTGGGTTAAAATAACCCAACATTGTAGTTAATATAACCCAACTTCTGGGTCAAAAGAACAACCCCAATATCTGGGTTGAAATAACCCAGAAATTAGTAGGTCCCTTTTTAACCAAAGGTCAAAAATAACCTAACTTGGGTTACTATGCCAGTATGACTTATTTCAGAAAATAAAACTTCAGGCACTTACACACTTCAAGCACTTTTACATTTTTATTGCATTAAATTAAATTAAACTCTATATAAAAAAACACACACTTGGACCTATTTATTTTAGGTCACACTGTAATAACATTAGACATTAGAAAAAAATAAAAAATAACCAACTCCTTCTCTCTCAAACATTTGACAACATTCAATAACTGGATTGAACTTGAGGGACAAGATTTTTGATAGTGTCCTCATCTAAGAGAAGAAATGCCTCCTCATCTCTGTCTTCACCTGAAAGACAGAAAACAAGACAACATGAGTACTGTTAATAAGTCAAGACAATTGTGAACCACTCACCAGACACTCTTTGATTATCAAGCTAACAAATAATCACTTTTAAGGGAATGCTGTTGTTTTTTTTGTTTTTTTTTAAAACGTGGCCCAATTTGCTAGTTAACTAATGTGGTTCTTTTGCAGCATTACCCATTTTGTGTGAATGACAGTCTATACTGTCCATCTTTTCTTTCATTAACAAGTGTAATAATGACATTAATGCAAAGGTGAATATCTGGCCCATTATTATGCATAACAGCTTAAAGACAAGGCACAAGTATCTTTTAACTATAAGGGTTATTATAGATATGCATTACCCACTGTCGAAGAAGTTGTGACTGTCAAAAAATCACATTTAAGCCATATTAAAGAAAAATGTTTAGGTATAGAGAGATGATATGAGGGCAGTTAAGAGTAAAACGCTCACCTCTAAAATTCTCTATCAGCTCAGACAGCCACCACTCAATTAGCTTATCAACGACATAGCTGTCCATTTAAAATGACCTGGAGAAAACATAGCAATAGAGGTTAGCAACAATTTGAAGACTTGACACGCTTCTTTAACTCTCACTACTTAAAAGGGTTAGTTCACCCAAAAATGAAAATTCTGTCATTAATGACTCACCCTCATGTCGTTCCACACCCGTAAGACCTCCGTTCATCTTCAGAACACAGTTTAAGATATTTTAGATTTAGTCCGAGAGCTTTCTGTCCCTCCATTGAAAGTGTATGTACGGTATACTGTCCATGTCCAGAAAGGTAATAAAAACATCATCAAAGTAGTCCATGTGACATCAGTGGGTTAGTTACGAGTTTTTGAAGCATCTAAAATACATTTTGGTCCAAAAATAACAAAAACTACGACTTTATTCAACATTGTCTTCCCTTCCGGGTCTGTGTATATCCACAGTGACGCTGCTTCTTCTTCTTCTACGGCGGTTGGCATCCAGCTTATTGGTGCATTACCGCCCCCTTCTGCTCCGGACAGTGACGCAGATGACGTGTTATGTAGTGCGCCCGAGCTTCGTTTACAGTCTGAGGGAGACGCACGCTGTATTCAAGCTATTCTACATTGTTTGTATTTTGGTATTGCTATATTTTTTTAAATGGTGCGTAGGTGTGCATGTCGCGGATGTCCTAATCGCGTCACTCTCTGGAGCAGAAGGGGGCGGTAATGCACCAATAAGCTGGATGCCAACCGCCGTAGAAGAAGAAGAAGCAGCGTCACTGTGGATTGAAAGCGGATATACACAGACCCGGAAGAGAAGACAATGCTGAATAAAGTCGTAGTTTTTGTTATTTTTGGAACAAAATGTATTTTAGATGCTTCAAAAACTTCGAACTAACCCACTGATGTCACATGGACTACTTTGATGATGTTTTTATTACCTTTCTGGACATGGACAGTGCACCGTACATACACTTTCAATGGAGGGACAGAAAGCTCTCGGACTAAATCTAAAATATCTTAAACTGTGTTCCGAAGATGAACGGAGGTCTTACGGGTGTGGAACGACATGAGGGTGAGTAATTAATGACAGAAGTTTCATTTTTGGGTGAACTAACCCTTTAAGCCAGTAGAGCACTGTATAATATGATAAGCACAGCGCAGCTGGTTAACATAACTCAACTATTGTGTTGCCTCGTCGCTCTAGCCGCGGCTAAAGGGGGTCGCACACCGGACGAGAAGCGTATTTAAAATTCAAACACATTATTCTCTATGGCTGCATCCGAAATCGCATACTTCCCTACTATATAGTATGCGAAAAACAGTATGCGAGGCGAGTAGTATGTCCGAATTCATAGTATTCGAAAAACAGTAGGCGAGAAGTACCCGGATGACCTACTGCTTCCGCCCGAATTCTGTAGTAGGCATTCGATGGACGCTGCGCTATCCCGTGATGCCACAGGAGAGGATTCTTCATATTCGAAAATGGCGGAAAGCGGCGATATGCAGCTCTTTTCAAGTACCTCAGGGAAAAACGGTGTTTATTGTGGTTAAATTGCACTTGTTTAACATAATGTAAGTAAACGGCTGACTTATTTTAAACATAGTTTAAACATGTAAATCGATGAGAAGATTTTGAGAGTCGGCTGTAAAAAGATGTTTAATCATTATTACTGACAGCACATCAAGCTAGCAAACAGGTCGAGATAACGTTACATCAGCTTGTTAACACTTTATTTAACGGAGACGTTCGTTGTTAAGCAGTTTAATGAGATTAGAAAACTTAACGGACAGCAACATTCAGGCGGCAGTAGTTTGTAGGGCAAAGTTTGTAAGTAGTTTTTTTTTAGAATTGTATTTATGTATATATTGTATATAATAATTAGGCTATGTTATGTAGATATAGAGGGAAAGAGAAATACACATTATTTATATATGTATTCAAGTTTGTTTATTGATTCATGTCTTTTGTTTCTCTTGTGTATTTTTATATGCATTCATTTATAACAATAAATTACTTAATTTCGTTGCTCCAAATCAGGCTCTGTCGTGATGTTCACAATGTATTTTTATTCTGAGGTAAAATTTGCTAGCTAAATAGGTGATTATACTTTGACATTTTTAACAAGCTGTTGAAGCGTGATCTGCGAGCAGCTGACCGACGCCTCCTTTGAGCTGTTGATTGAATCGACGTTAAAACACAGATTAAAGCGGTAAGCATTAATAAAAACATTGCAGATGAAAGCGGAGTAGAGCGGGTCTTTTAAATTTTCGCGCTGTTGTGACGACGCATGACACGTACCAACATTAACATGGCGGATGTAGTACGTCCGAATTCCATTCATACTACCCACATTCATACTATATAGAACGTACTGTTTTAACGGTCGGGAAGTACGTTCAAATTCAAATGTAGTACCTACTCATGTAGTATGCGATTTCGGACGCAGCCTATGAGTGTACACACACCGGCGGCGCCCAGCAACGGTTCAGGACCTTGTTCAAAATCCCGCAGCGCCACAGAGCGCCATGTACATAGTCTATTTGTCTCAAATCGTCGTTAATGTATATACTGACTTCACCATGTGCTGCAAAATAAATTTAGTTTTACATTAATTTACAGAAATCCGCTGCTTTAATGAAAATTGCTGATGTTATTGGATTTTCAGGTGATATTCTCAATTCATTCAGTTAACGGACGCTCTGAGGTAAAGTGTTCAGACTGCAGACTCAGCAACGGTTGTATTTAATTATACAGTACAATCATAACATAGTACTGACATTATCTTAATTCCAGAATGTCCTAAAACATAACAATATTGCTGGCCAGAAACTGAGAAAGTACGCGATACCTCGAGTTGTCCTAGACGCGGCGCTTCTCGACCGGTGTTTGACCCCCTTAACGCGGCATGAAGTCGCCACTAGCTGCACTGTACTTATAGTATTATTAGCAGTATTATAACAATGAGATAAGTACAGCACAGTTTATGAAAAATAGAATTTAAAGACCGTGTAAAGTGAATTCATTCATTTTCTTCTAAACACATTAAATAGGTCATACATGTATTTCTCAACGATGTGTAAAAATAATTTCAACCATTTTGACACCTTTGACCACCACATTTTGATAAGTTTCATGAACTTATCGTTATTTTTAATCATTCAAATTTGGCTGGGTGGTTAATATCACTTTCTTCTTTAGTCTGACAAACTCAAAACACATATTTATTTTGACTTTACACGGACTAGTTAGATGTTGTCGCATGCTAACCACAGAATTACAACGGTAAGCCATGGTCATTTTTTCAGCAAATGGTGCTAAACTAGCAACGGGGACATGGACACAGAAAAGTTTACCTTACATTGACACTGAAAATACTTGCTTACCTTGAATACGCGACGAAGTTGCACCGAAGAAGCCCAGGCCAAAACGGGTCGAGCGCGTTCAAGTTGAAGTTCAAGTGACGGTTATTCAAACGACTGTTGTGAGAAAATTCCAGAACAGCAGCGGGGGGCGGGGGAAGGGGCGTTAACCCAGAACATGGGTTACTCTTTGAAAAATAACCCAGAAACCTAAACAACCCAGGAATTGGGTCAAAATATTAGCCCTATAACCAAGAAAATGGTTACTCTCTGAAAAAGTAACCCATAATTTTAACCCAACACAAATAACCCAGAAAACGGGTTAAAGAAATAACCCAGGAGTTTTTAGAGTGTAGAATGCCTGAAGTTTGTAGGACAAGTATGAAATGGTTTATATTTCACACATTTCCTAGGCATTCTATACAATGTCAAAGGGGCAGCCGGCTTGTCATTCTGTATAATACCTAGGTAATATATAGAATGCCTCACAAAAACCAGACATTTCATACTTTGCCTACAAACTTCACACATTCTATATATTCTCTAGGCATTCAATACCTGCTTTTCACAAATTGCTGGTATACACTTAAAAATAAATATACACCCATGGGACCTTTTAATTTCACAAAAGATTCTTAATAGTGGAAAAATCTTCTTTAGATTTTTAAAATGTTCTTCACACTAAGAAAAAAATTGAAACTGAAAGTTTTTTGGGGGGAACCAAAATGGTTCTTCTGTGGCATCGCTGCAAAAAACCTTTTGGAACCTTTATTTTTAAGAGTGTGCACACTGTAAACCCGAACGCTCAAAATACTTAATTGGTTTGAGTAGGACAAACTTAAATTTAACAAATTAGTTCATTTAAATTAACTGCTATAAGTATTTAGAACTCTCTTTTGCTTTTGAGTTCACAGAACTGATATATTTTAAGTAAACTGAACTGTTTCATTGTTTTGAGTTTTATGAACTCATTTCTTTTTAGACTAACTTAAGTTTAACTGAAACTGGGCTGGGATTTCTATCAAGTAGCGCATGTGGTTAAGTAGCGCATGTGGCTTGGTTTAACAGCAGGTAAGATACATGTTTTAAGTTGTTGTACTTGTTCAGTAAATGCTATACCATGCTATTGTTAACATGTTAGCAAATTGGCATATTTTGTATACAGTGAAGTAAATAGCTCATTTGATTTGCAAGAACTCAATATAAAAAAATAATCAACTAAATATTTTATGTTAATTGCTATCAAAATGTATGAGTTAGCTAATTCAGTACTTCAAGTTAGGAGCAATTAACATGCATGAGTACTACAAACTCAAAACTTGGGTTAGTTCACCCAAAAATGTTGTTCCATACTCGTAAGACCTTCGTTTAACTTCAGAACACAAATTAAGGTATTTTTGATCAAATCCGATGGCTCAGTGAGGCCTCCGTTGACAGCAAGATAATTAACACTTTCCGTTGCCCAGACAGACAGTTTGTGTGACTACAGTGGTTTAACCTTCATGTTATGAAGTGATGAGAATACTTTTTGCAGTGGTGTAATGTAACGAAGTAATAATACTTTGTTACAGTACTTAAGTATTTTTTGGGACAATCTGTACTTTACTTGAGTTTTTATATTTCTGTCAACTTTTACTTTTACTCCACTACATTTCCTAAATAAAATGTATACTTTTACTCCGATACATTTTCCCAAAGCATTTTCATTACTTAGGCTACTACAAAATAAAGAAACTGACTGAACAGACTGCAAGAAAGCATGTGCAAACAAGTGCTCGCACAACCGCGGTTGATTTCATTTCGCATTTCATTTCTGAGAAGAGTGCGGCATCATTATACAGTACGAGAGCGACCTCTAGAGGCGAAATAAAAACTATCACTGATGCCTCGTAGAGTTTGTTTTGACACGTGACGTGAGGCTGTGCGCTGCACAGAGCAGGACACTTCAAAAACTGATTTAAAACAGACAACAAAACGGTATGTTATACAGTGTACATTACAGTACATGTTTTCATATCATTACAAAGTAATTAGTTTGTTGACTAGATGCTGCATTAGTAGAGAACAGTAGAATGTTTGCTGTCGAGGCTGAGAGGATGCTAAAATTAGTAGTACCTCAAGCGGTTACAACAATGTGACAAAAACACCAACTGTTTTACGTCACGATTACCATTCATTTGCATTAGTTTATATCCATTTGAAGAGTTCAGATGCAAAAGCCTCTAAGTGCCATCTGAAATTTTCTTCTAAAATGAAAATTTTTATCAAGCTCGTATGTTTAGGTTCAGTAATTTCACTTTGATGGCAATTAATAGGTCCCTTTCATTGCCATTAAAGTTAAATAAATTAACATAAACATACAAGCTTGATAAAAATGTTCATTTTAGAAGAAAATTTCAGACGGCACTTAGAGGCTTTTGCATCTGAACTCTTCATTTGTTCGCTGTTATTCATTCATTATCCAGCGAAGTTGCATATTTAAACTGTATTCTCATCATGCAGCGACAGAAACATAAATCAGAAATGTATTCTATTTCAGTTCTTTTTTTATCGGCACTGTAGCACATATTTTGATTAGATAATCATCAAGTTTTCTAAAAAAGAGGCAAATAATGTGTGAAAGTATACATATAATGGACCTTTGCTATGCCTTTGTGTGTAAAGATGGTAATTTTTAAGCATGACTGTTTGGATTTATATGAAATGAAATGGTAAAACTTTACAATAACAGTCCATTTGTAACATTAAATAAGGTTAATAAAAGTATTGTTCATTTTTAATTTCAACATTTACATTTTAACATTTTAAAGTTGTCTCTTACATTATTTATAATGCACTATGAATTAACATGAATGATCAATGTATAATTAATATATTAGTATTTTTTATATTTAAAAATTACAATAAACATTTAGCCATTTTTTTAATTCAAAGAAACAAAATGTAAGAAAGTTAAAACTGAACACAATCTTGCTGCTCAAACTGTGTATAGAACAATTTTTAATAATTTTTTTTGCTCCTTTTGTATTTTACATTTACTTGTACTTTTACTTTCAATACTTAAGTATGTTTAACATCAAAAAAATACTTTTCGTACTTAAGTACAAAAAATATCACATACTTTAAAACGTTTACTCAAGTAATATTCTAAACAGTGACTTTAACTTCTACCAAAGTCATTTTCTGGGAAGATATCTATACTTTTACTCAAGTGTGGTTTTCAAATACTTTTTACACCACTGACTTTTTGTGCGCCGAGAAAACAAAATTACGACTTTATTCAACAATATCTAGTGATGGGCGATTTCAAAACACCGCGTGAAGCTTCAAAGTTTTACGAATCTTTTGTTTTGAATCAGTAGTACGGAGCGTGTATCAAACTGCCAAAGTCACGTGATTTCAGTAAACAAGGCTTCGTTACGTCATAAGTGTTTCGAAATGTTTCGAAATTTCAATGGTTCACGTGACTTTGGCAGTTTAATACG
>RJVU01042534.1:3846461-3856970 GCA_003731715.1 Anabarilius grahami
GCATGCGAGTGGCGCAGCGAATAGAGTGCTGAATGAACTTCTCCAGGCCGATGGTGTCCTCGCATGCAGCGAGCTGCAGCCGCACCCGAGGTTCCAATCCTTGACGGTAGGTGGTAATCAATGCCTGTTCATTCCATCCACAAACGGCTGCAAGCGTTCTGAACTGCAAAGCATAATCATAGATAGACATCGTTCCCTGTTTAAGATTGTAAAGTTTCTCACCATCAGAGGAATCGGTTAAGGGTTTTCCAAACACTTCACGGAAATGAGAAATGAAGGCAGAATATGTCTGAGTAACTGCACCGTGTTGCGACCAGATGGAGTCTGCCCATTTTAATGCTTTGCCGCTTAACTGTGAGATGAGGAACGCTATTTTTGCAGTATCGCTCGGGTACAGGTGCGGCTGCATCTCCAGGACCAGTTCGCACTGCAGCAGGAATCCGCTGCAGTCCTCCGCCGATCCTGAATAGGGCGCTGGTCTGGCCATGGGACTGGCGTATACAGATGGTGAAGGAGAACTGACGGTGCTGGCTGGGGTTACCGCTGGTGCAGGTGAGTGAGAGGAGACGGGTGATGGTGACGGTGGATTGGTGGTGAAGGTTCCCCGGAGCGCATCCACCAGCGCTTGGAAGGGATCGGGCTGGCTCATACTGGGTCTGCGGTGTTGGTCCGGTCTTCTGTTACGGTACACAGGAGTCAGACAAGGATGTGAACAGGTAAAGTTAGTTTATTGACACCAGTAGAGCATTGAGCAGTCAACGGAAGTGCAGTGATGAATAATAGGATGATGATGAAGATGAGTAGAGATAGTAATTGTCCTCTTATCTTGATATATAGGAATCTGTGAAGTCGCTGGAGCTGGAGATCGCTGGAGATGGATTGTGCACACACACACACTGAAGACTGAACACACGGAGGTAAGGAGACACGCTGGAGACAGGTAAGTAGAGAGCGGGGAGTCCTTGAGGTAAGCATAAACATGAGTATCTTCAAACGAGACCGGACGTGGAGTGCTGTGTGTGTGTGCTATAAGTAGTGCTGTTGATTGGTATCATAATGAGGTGCAGGTGGCGGTGATTAGTACTCTGGTGATGGAGTGCGCTGTGATTGGTGAACGGTGGAGCCTGACGTGTCTGTGACAACAAGCTTGATAAAAATGTTCATTTTAGAAGAAAATTTCAGACGGCACTTAGAGGCTTTTGCATCTGAACTCTTCATTTGTTCGCTGTTATTCATTCATTATCCAGCGAAGTTGCATATTTAAACTGTATTCTCATCATGCAGCGACAGAAACATAAATCAGAAATGTATTCTATTTCAGTTCTTTTTTTATCGGCACTGTAGCACATATTTTGATTAGATAATCATCAAGTTTTCTAAAAAAGAGGCAAATAATGTGTGAAAGTATACATATAATGGACCTTTGCTATGCCTTTGTGTGTAAAGATGGTAATTTTTAAGCATGACTGTTTGGATTTATATGAAATGAAATGGTAAAACTTTACAATAACAGTCCATTTGTAACATTAAATAAGGTTAATAAAAGTATTGTTCATTTTTAATTTCAACATTTACATTTTAACATTTTAAAGTTGTCTCTTACATTATTTATAATGCACTATGAATTAACATGAATGATCAATGTATAATTAATATATTAGTATTTTTTATATTTAAAAATTACAATAAACATTTAGCCATTTTTTTAATTCAAAGAAACAAAATGTAAGAAAGTTAAAACTGAACACAATCTTGCTGCTCAAACTGTGTATAGAACAATTTTTAATAATTTTTTTTGCTCCTTTTGTATTTTACATTTACTTGTACTTTTACTTTCAATACTTAAGTATGTTTAACATCAAAAAAATACTTTTCGTACTTAAGTACAAAAAATATCACATACTTTAAAACGTTTACTCAAGTAATATTCTAAACAGTGACTTTAACTTCTACCAAAGTCATTTTCTGGGAAGATATCTATACTTTTACTCAAGTGTGGTTTTCAAATACTTTTTACACCACTGACTTTTTGTGCGCCGAGAAAACAAAATTACGACTTTATTCAACAATATCTAGTGATGGGCTATTTCAAAACACCGCGTGAAGCTTCAAAGTTTTACGAATCTTTTGTTTTGAATCAGTAGTACGGAGCGTGTATCAAACTGCCAAAGTCACGTGATTTCAGTAAACAAGGCTTCGTTACGTCATAAGTGTTTCGAAATGTTTCGAAATTTCAATGGTTCACGTGACTTTGGCAGTTTAATACGTGCTCTGAACCACTGATTCGAAACAAAAGATTCATAAAGCTTCAAAGCTTCATGAAGCAGTGTTTTGAAATCGCCCATCACTAGATATTGTTGAAAAAAGTCGTTATTTTCTTGGCTCACAAAAAGTATTCTCGTCACTTCATAACATTAAGGTTGAACCACTGTAGTCACATGAACTGTTTTAAATATGTCTTCAGTATTTCTAGGCATCTGAAAGTGTTAATTATCTTGCTGTCAATGCAGGCCTCACTGAGACATCGGATTTTATCAGAAAATTATTAATTTGTGTTCCGAAGATGAACGAAGGTCTTACAAGTGTGGAACAACATGAGGGTGAGTAATTAATGACAGAATTTTCATTTTTGGGTGAGCTAACCCTTTAAGCTCAATCAACAGCATTTAATACAATGTTGATTACCACAAAACATTTTTTGACTCATCCCTTGTTTTTCATAAAAAAGTTAAGTGAATGGGGAATTTTTTAAAAGCAGAAATATGAAACTTATCATTTTATAAAAGCACTTAAATCTTCTGCTTAAAAAAATTTAAATTCTTATAATATTATTTGACCTGTAAAGCTGCTTAAATAATAATTCAGGGTTCACATTTTATCTATCTATCTATAGGGATGTATATATATATATATATATATATACACACATACACACCATGGATTGGTTTGATGGTTTAACCTTGAGGATATAAAAAATGAAAAGCGGCCAACAAATAGCTCTCCCTCAGGTCCAGTAAGCTATTTGAGACCAACTACACTAGTCACAAATCATTTTTCATACATCCAGAGTTCATGCAGTACTTGTAAATCTTCAGGCCTCAGCAACTCAAGACGGAGGCCTATACAGATGTTTTGTTGATGTGCTTGTTATGCAATACTTCTGTCTACTGACACAGGCCATTTTCTGTCTGTCCCTCCTTCGTTTAACCTTTCTGTAAACCTCCCAGAGACGTTTGTGATTCCCGATATCTCCCCCAACCAGGAGAGAACACCTCTTTGTACACAACTTCCCCATTTTAATGTGCTTTTAAAAGGCTTTTCATATCATTCACACAGCAAGTGGCTCCCTTCTGCCCCCAGAAACTTGAATAGGAAAAGGATGACAGAAGACAGCCTTGCTTTCTGCACCACGAGCAAAAAAAAAAAATCACCCAAAAAAATTCTTCAGTGAAGACAGCGACAGCGGCGGTGATGATGCTAGAGCCAATTTAGCTCTCCGCTGAAGCCCTTGAGCCCAAAGGAGGGGTGCTGAGGTGATTGACGACCAAAGCACAGAGCGCGCGCCGTTCTAACAATCGCACGAGACGCTCACGAAGCAATTTCTGCACTGCCAGAGTGCATACGAGCTGAGTTTATCAAAATGTCTCAGTGTGTTGTAGAAGGTCTGCATGGAGATGGAGACCGAGCATCACAACATATGTTTGCTATTATTATCAAAAGAAACAAGTTAGTGTTCATTAGCCAACATGAGAGATTACCTTGCAAATGCTATCAAAATGATACTTTTTAAAGCTCTAAATATTAATTCAAGAGTGCTACTATTGTTTAAAGTCAACATGAAATCCAAATTGACAACAATTTTTTATGGAATATTGCAGTGTTTGTTAGCTAAATGATTTATCCATGCACATAATTATTATTAGGCTAATTCATGTGCCCTTGTAGTCTTTAATTAAAAAAATCCTCTCCCACTTGCAGTGTTATCTCTTCTCTGAATGACGTGTTTAGCGACATGTCCCGCCCTACATTTTGTACATATAAACATATCTATATAGGCTATTGTTTGTGTGTGTGTGTGTGTGTAAAAGTACACTGCTGGCTAGGTATATACATATGCGTGTATGTTTATGCAAATACATAAAAATATAAACGTGGCTCTATTGACTTGAACCATTGCAATTCATCTCTCCTTATAAGATTGGATCAGGTCAAGCATCAATGGATTCACTCGGTGTCATCTCTGAACAATGAGACCTCGCGCTCCATCTGACAGCTCTGTGGAAACACGGGCGGTTTAAGCAGCCGGCGAGCCACGGGAGAATCACTTCAGCTGCTGAAGGCCATTGATCTTCTCCTGCTCCTCTCTCTCCTGACGAGAGTGCGAGGAGCTCTCCAGAGAAACACATTTTCACAGCCATTCATCACCACCTGCAACGTTAATGTGTTACATGTGAACGCGCACACGTGAAAGTTAGTACATTTGCACGAGCATAAATATAGTTGTTTAAAAAATATGGGACAGCACACATTTAAAAGCTGCAGTAAGCATTTCAGCAATACCATGCATCAAATTGCCCTTCTACCTGACAGATATCATTTAAATAGGTGTCCTGAAAAAAATGAGAAATCGGTTCTGTGACAGCCTCTATAACAGAAAAAAGAACTGAATTTGCATACTTCATTCTACTCTATAAGCAGAGTTCACACTAAAAAACGCAGATGTAGTGCACTACAAGTACCTAAGTGGACTCTTTAAAGGGTTAGTTCACCCAAAAATTAAATTTCTGTCATTAAGTACTAACACTCATGTCGTCCCAAACCCTTAGGACCTTCATGTATCTTCAAAACACAAATTTAGATATTTTGATGAAATCCAAGGGTTTCTGATCCACACAGGCAGCAGCATCATTGAGGTCCAAAGGTAGCAAATACATCGTTAAAATAGTCAACCTGAATACAGTGGTTCAACCTTAATGTTATGAAGCGACGAGAATACTTTTTGTGCGCAAAAACAAAACAAAAATAACGACTTTATTTTTTCCAGTTTTATGAATACTATGAATTCTGACATTCTTCTAAGCTCACGTACTCAGGCATATTTGGACACAGGGCTGGAGACGGAACAACAATTCCTGCAATAATGAGCGCTTGTGTGAGGGGATTCAGCGAAACGCGCAACTAGATTAAAAGAGCACAAAGACATTTTTAATGCTGATAACTTTTGGAGAGAAATAGCGCTGACACTGGACAAAGATAAAACTTTCTAAATCATGCAATAAAATGGGATATTTGAAAAGCTGTACACATATGCGAAGCACTGGCGTCAAATCAGAAGAAGTATACTTAGGGCTTTAATGGACATGTGCACGCTGCTGCCATTGCCAAGTCCACAAGACCACAAGTAAACATGAAGTGTGCCATGTGGGACAGGGCCTAAGAACTCAACATAACTGGATTCCCTACATCATGGAAGGGGAGGGGCTAAATGAGCTTAAAGCGATAGTTTACCCAAAAATGAAAATTATCCCATGATTTACTCACCCTCAAGCCAGGTGTATATGACTATCTTCTTTCAGACAAACACAATCAGAGATATATTTAAAAATATCCTGAGTCCTCCAAGGTTTATAATGGTTTATAATGGTGGGGGGGTGTTTTGAAGTAAAAAGTAAGGCATCCATCCATAAAAAAAAGTAATCCATATGACTCCAGTGGGTTAATGAAGGCCTTCTGAAGTGAAGCAATGCGTTTTTGTAAGAAAAATATCCATATTTAAAACTAAAATTATAATTTTTAAAGAGAAATGTCAGAGGATTTCAATATAAGAGAAGAGGAGCTTAAATTTGTTGCACAGCCCTATTTGTTTGAACCGCGAGAGGCGTCTAAGCTTACAAAACTTCTACATCCTGCGTCACACATCGCGTCATGGATTACTCATTTGGCGCAAGTCCACTTGCACATTCTGTGTACGGTCATTTGCCGGAAGCTAGTTATTTGAATTTATAGTTTTAAATATGGATATTTTTCTTACAAAAAACGCATCGCTTCGCTTGGAGTCGTATGGATTACTTTTTTTATGGATAGAAGCATTATTTTTGGCTTCAAAACACAGACCCCCATTCTCAACCATTATAAACCTTGGAGGATTAAGGATATTTTTCAATATATCTCTGATTGTGTTCGTCTGAAAGAAGATAGGATGGCTTGAGGGTGAGTACATCATGGGATAATTTTAATTTTTGGGTGAACTATCGCTTTAAGGCAACACATTAGGTGCATTTGAAATTTCCATCAAATGGAAAATGTCAAATGCTACTCTAAAGTAAAAAACTACAAAATTTTACTTTCTGAAATAACAATATCCTTCTAAAATTAAGCATGACGGTTACTATTTATAGACACAATCAAGCATTTAGGAAACCTGTTTGAAAACAGTAAATACTTAAAGTTTTTCATTGTTTACAATGAAAACATATTGTGACCTGGGACTGTCAAGCTCCAAAAAAGAACCATAAAAGTAGTTCATGTAATATGGTGACATGTTTCCTGGAGACATACAATAGCTTTGTGTGAGGAATATACTAAAATTAAAAAAAGTAGTTTTTCGCTAAAAATCTTTAGCACCCTAAGTGTTTACTCTTAATCTCATTCATGCAAGTGCATATTTGATGGATCCCAAGTAATCACAGTGATTGGAAAAAATGGTTGAGGAAAAATTATATTTCAGTGATTTTGTGTTCGCTCACAAAATTTTTGTGCTCTCTAGCTAAAGTATTGCATTCCCCCAAGTAACTTTGCATTCTCTCGCAAAAATATTTAGTTCTCTTGAGAAACTTTTAATTTCACTCGACAAAGCACTAAAATATATTTTTTCCTCTCACCTTTCCATCACCTTTCCAAAATGTTTTGCAAGTGAACACAAAGTTTCTCGGGGTAATGCAAAATGTTTTGCAAGAGAAAACAAAAACATTGATATATATATATATAACTACACATTTTAGAGTGGCCTTTTATTGTGGTCAGCCTAAGGCACACCTGTGCAATAATCATGCTGTCTAATCAGCATCTTGATATGCCACACCTGTGAGGTGGATGGATTATCTTGGCAAAGGAGAAGTGCTCACTAACACAGATTTAGACAGATTTGTGAACAATATTTGAGAGAAATAGGCCTTTTGTGTACATAGAAAAAGACTTAGATCTTTGAGTTCAGCTCATGAAAAATGGGGGCAAAAACAAAAGTGTTGCATTTATAATTTTGTTCAGTGTATACACTGCCCTCCAAAAGTTTGGAAACACCCCAGGCAAAGTGTGGTTTTGGACGATATCAGCATAAATCCTTATCATTTTTTGGTGCAAATACATTAAAGTAACTTGACATTATCACTGAAGACCAGCAATAATAATTTTCATTTTGATTACATAATAATGGCAATATATACATGTCAAAGTCAGACATGCCCCTTTGCCAGCTGTGATGCCTGGTTACTTGGCCCAGGTTTGTAAAATATTTTTGGGTCAGCACACTTTAATAGCTTCAACAACTGATTGCCAATTAAGTTTAGAATACAATAAACCAATTAGAACCCAGTTTAGGTCAGATAGCTGCTAATGGTGGATATTTTGATGAATCGAAAATATTAGTTTTTTCTATGTATAAACTGTTTATGTAAAAAAATATGTTTTCGTAGTTTGTGTTTTGTCCCTTATCAGTGCAAAATTATCACAAATTAAAAAGGATTCATGCCAATATTGTCCAAAACCCCACTTTTCTAGGGCGTTTCCAAACTTTTGGAGGGCAGTGTAAATATATATATATATATTATATATATATATACACACACACATGGTAAATGGTCTATTATAATTTTTGCATGCACTAGGCTACTTGATCAAAGGAGTATATAGTTCTTATTTAAAATTTTCTCTAGGCTGGTGAAATTACTGTTGCTGCATTTTTAAAAATATTGACATAACCGAGTGTTGACAGTTTTGTTATTCTAACTGTCATGTTTCATGATATTAAGAGTTTTGACCTTGTTCCAAATGCATTAATGAGCACATTTCTAAATGCACACAGAGACGGCTGCGTTCAAACTACCCTGGTTCTTTTCTGTAAGTGCATGTGCTCATTTGAATGGAAGAGCTGTATTGTACACATTAATGGATGGGCCAAAGTGATGAATGGCCACTGTATTTGGGTCACGGCTATCAGAAAACAGTGAATAGTGTTATTGTTCGCATCAGAACACACATAGGCACAGGCACACGTACACACAGAAAATCAGTTGCTTGCGGGAGAAACACTATGAAGGTAATCAAAAGTTCCACCTACTCTCTCTGCATCAAGTACCCTGTGCTCTTATCAAACTATAAATATCTTTCTGGCTCAGCTTTTTTAGTTTTTTTCACTCCATCCCTGAACTCCATCCCCCCCACTCCTTTCTAATACTCATCCTGTCCACTGTTTTTTTTTTTTTTGGTCTGTGACTCAGGTACAGACTATGAGTAGGATAATGACTGCTCGACATGAGAATTGTCGTACCTGCAGGGAAAAAATAAGCCGTGTTTTTACAGTGTAATTAAATATGAATGAAGCGCAGATGTGAATGTTCCGATACAGAGAACGAAACACCTCACATTCTCTTTCACATCCACCTCAGGACATTGTTAAGGTGAACATGAAACGCTGTTCACAACCCTTTTTACTTCAATAGGCTAAATGATGTGTTTTTGAGAGAAATGAGACAAAATGTAGGACAGGCCTTAATTTTACCTGTCAGAAGTTGACTGGATTGAAAAGTGGGCATGAAGTTTGCAAAGATTTTTTTTTTAAAGTTGAGTTGTGCACAATAAGACCAGAAACATGTATTAATAAAGTAAATAAGTTAATTTTGATTTCATGTACCGTTCAAAAGTTTGGGGTCTGTATGATTTTTAAATGTTTTTGAAAGAAGCCTCTTATGCCCCAAAGGCTACACTGTTAAATGTCGCTGTAGATTTAGCAGCACATTACTGTAAAAACCTACAGTACAATACTGCATTTTTATATTACAGTACAATACTGTAATTTGTATTGCATTCTGGGTAATTTTGTTTGAGCGGGAACATTTTACAGTATATTTTAGTGTTGCTGTAACCTAGCTGTAACTTGGCTGTAATATGCCAGGCAATAATACAGGATTGCTGTAAACAGCGCCCCGACTGACGTCAGAACACAACTGCAGCAGCTCACTCACGGATATCTGGATGTCTCACTCGGTCGATATCTGGAAGTTTGGTAAGTTAATTTTACATTTTATAATTAGGTTTTAGGATTTTACGCTATAGTGTACATAACTTGTGAAATCAATGGAAGTTCAGCCAGCGAACGCTTAAAAAAAAACACCGTTACAGTGTTAACTGTTTCCCGCTTGTCCCGACATATTCAGTTCTAACTCGGTGAATTACATCTGGTTTATTTCGACCAAATCAGACCTTGTGATTGTTGAAACGCTGAAAAGACAAATCAAGATGATTTTCGTGAGTTTTATTTCGTTTCTGTCGAGCTTGAATGTACTGTGTTTTACGATGGTCTGCGAGGTAAAATTACTGCGTTTGCTAATGGAGTCTAACGTTAGGTTTGAATGATCATATGATAACAAAAATGTCTATCTGTGTAGGGATCCTTTTTATAATGTCCGATCTGAGCCTGTCAGCAAGAACTTTTAGTATTGTAATAGACGTACACTGACAGTGCTTAAACTGCTAAAAAGATTTGCAGTCTGTTTCCCGGATGACGGCTGCAGCTGTCGCGGTCAACACTGGACCTATTTGAATAAGTCGTTTAGACAGAAAAACACGTGAAAACAAGGCTTAAAAATACTTAACTTTCCTTTGCAACGTAAATAGGTGATTTGGGCTTAGAGAGATTGACTGTTGGTACCAGTTTAGCATTTTACTTAATTTCATTTAGGCGGAAGACTCAGTTCTGTAGCGTTGTGATTGTAATGACAAGTAATGATTAATTATTTATGAATAAAGGTAAAATTTATATATATATATATCAGAGTTGATATATTAGTCAACATGCCATGTATGCCAAAAAAAGCAACTTAGTAGTTTTAGAAGCAGAAGCTTTTTTTTTATTACTAAAGATGTATTGTTGGAGTGTATGAAATACAGTGATGTGTTAGCTTATACTTCCTCAACAAGTAACGCATAACTCCATAAAATGTATTTTGATTTCTTACAGCTCTACAGTGTGGGACAGTTGTCTTTGCAGCCTGGGAATACGTTTTCTGTAAGTATTACCCATTTTAATACAATGTTTAAGAGGGTTAGTTCACCCAAAAATGAAAAGCATATTTATTGACTGGTATGATATTGCTAACAGGTTCCTGGTCAGAATCAACCCTGAAGATGGAAATGCCAGACAGACGAAGTGCCAGACAGGGAGTCACCAAGGGGACCAAAAGGGTGGTGCAGAGGAAGGTGACGGCCATCAACCCACAAAACTTCAAAATGATG
>RJVU01042534.1:3860135-3875479 GCA_003731715.1 Anabarilius grahami
CGTCGCTCGGATGGGCCTCTGTCACTGGCCTGTCGACATCACTGGTGGTGCTAGTGCTTGTGTTAGGCATGACAGTTTTCACTGTTGTCGTCGAGGTGGTGGTAAACCATTTCCTTAAATCCATGATTGCTTGAATGATCAAGCGCGTTAGGTGTTTTAGACGAATACAGATTATTATGAATTGATTAAAGAGTAGAAGTTGACTGAAAAAAGAATATTTAACGTCATGACGTATACAGTCATATTTTAACCAATTACATACAAGCTGCTAGTGACGTAGGGTAATTTAGTTAATCGCCTGTCGCGAGTTTTTCATGCAAAGTTGCAAAGCTGATTTGATTCTAGTAAAACTAAATTAATTTACACAAAAAATATATATATATATATTTTAAATATATATAATTATATGTCAGGAATAAGAGGGCACAGTGGAACTGTCACCGTGCCTGTTGCTGAGTCTCATCGGCTGAAATCGCGCTCCGAGGCAGGGTGGTGTGCTGACTAGAGGTGAGGGGGCACAGTAACCTAGGTGGCCGGGCCAGGCCCCCTGGGGCCCCCCCGTGGCGCCGACCCTGCTGACAACCGTATTCTGCTGCTGTGTGAATATGGCCAAAATTTATGAGACAGTTGTTGTCAGATTTCATTGGTGATTTCAAATATGAAATTTAATTGAAAGCTTGGCAAACAGCTTTGGAGAAATTGATGTTTCCCCAGATAGGAGCTGCACTTGCATGCCCGAGAGGCGTTTCAAAGATGGCTGCCGAGTGAAATTACTTGTCTTAAAGTGACTTTGGTAAAGCTTAATTTTCAGTAGTCATTAGGCCTACTAGAGTTTTCAGTCACATGATCCTTCAGAAATCATTCTAATATACTGATTTGCTGCTCAAGAAACATTTCTTATCAAAGTTGAAAACAGTTGCTTTGAAATAGTAATCTTTGTAACATTATAAATGTCTTTGCTGCCAATTAATTTGATGTTATGCATAAAGCAATAACAAAAAAAATCTTTTTTTGAGTGCTAATGTAGCTTGTGTTCAAAATTGCCAACATTCCCGCAATAATCGCCTCAAAAACCTGTCATCTTCTTTTATCAGTCTCCTCTTTCTTGTCTCTTACATCATGCTATAGCACCCAACTTCCTTTTTTCAGTTATTTTCTCACTCCCTCTCCATCTCTTTCCATCTCTCTGACCTACCTTACCTCATCTCTTCTCCATTTGTTTCAGTTTACAGTTGTTCCAGTAACCATGGAGACCTGTCAACATGTGGTATTCTCCTCAGATGAACCGCAGCGGTGGCGACAAAAAGGCACACACTGGTGGCGTCTGGCATGCGTGCGAGGCTGCGTTCCCTGATGCTTGCATTCAAGACATCTGTCACACGTCAGCAGTCAGAAATCATGGCAAGAGCACAAACACAAATATTTAAACACACTCTAACCATGACTGCTCAATACTCAGCAAAGCACATACAGTATGGGAGAAATTTTCTTTAATTATAAATGTTTGATGCCTTTGAATATTTTATCTCTGGTTGTTAAAGATGACTCAAACCTTGACAAAATGGACATTTAGCAGATATACATGCTTATAATTTCATTATTTCTCTGCACAGCACTGATGTTTGTTTCAGATACACGTTATGAGAATGTCCCTCCCCCTGCAGTAGATCACATTTACTGTTGTTTGGTGAAATTTCGTGGGTGAAATCCAGCCATTAGGTTACAGTATGGAATCTCTCTGGCTTTGATAAGCTACTTAAATCTCTTTGACGTGTCCAAACTGAACTCATGAAGTTATTTCATCTTCAGTAAACAGGAACTAACACTGCTGATGACAGAATTGAAAAATAAAGATAATTAATATTATTTTATAATAAAAATTTGTTACTTTAGGATAGATCAGTAAACTGTTCGTGATCCAGCTTACAGTCTCCAGAGTGATACTGGATACGGCAGTAATGAAGGTGAGAGCACTTTATTACAGTTCATCGGAGTTGATTTATGGATATAAAGTTTACCAGTTTATTAAGCACCACCCGAAAAGGCATAAGGTCTTTATATATTTGTTTACTGTTAGTTTTAACAAGTGTTTCTGTGTAATTCACTGTGTATGTTGATGATAATGCAAGGGAGAGAGAGAGTTTATGGATAAAATTTTAATGCACACTTGCACTGTTTTATTAAGCTCTTACAGTGATTTTCTAGAGTGAAAACGGACGCTTCATCTTTTGTGTGAAGTACAATAAACGTCATAAAACTCATCGGTAGTCATCAAGTCGAATGGGGTCTGGTACAACAGGCTTGTACTAATATAGTGGATAAAAACAAGAAGACAATATAAGTATAACCGTAATTGGACTAAACTATACCTGTTCTATCTCCATGCAGCATATATTCGTAGTTTCTGACATTATAGTGCGTCCTGACTGACTCCTGACACCAGAGAACGAGCTCTTGAAGCTCCACCCTCTTAGGCCAGCGCAGCGTGTTTTTGCTCAACCACCAAAAGTGGCAATTTTAACATGCTATAAAAAATTATCTGTGGTGTATTTTGAGCTAAAACTTCACATACACACTCTGGGGACATCAGAGACTTATTTTACATCTTGTAAAATGGGGCAAAATAGGTCCCCATTAAAGGGTTAGTTCAAATTAGAAAATTAATAATTAATAGAAAATTCGGTCATTAATTACTTACCCTCATGCCGTTCCACACCCGTAAGACGAAAGGTATATGATGAAATTCGAGAGGTATATGACTCATCCATAGACAGCAATATAATCAACACTTTCAAGGTCCAGAAAGGTACTAAAGACATCGTTAAAACCATCGACATGACTGCAGTGGTTCAAACTTAATTTAATGAAGCGACGAGAATACTTTTTGTGCGCAAAAACAAAAAAATAACGACTTTATTCAACAATCTCTTCTGTGTCATTCTCATACGTTGTTTACATCCAGTGCTTCCAGGTTCTACGTCTGAATGCCGACTCATTTATTGGCATTCGGCATTCGGACGTGGGAAGACAAGAGATTGTTGAATAAAGTCGTTATTTTTGTTTTGTTTTTGCGCACAAAAAGTATTCTTGTCGCTTCATAAAATTAAGGTTGAACTACTGCAGTCAGTCACGACGACTGATTTAACGATGTCTTTAGTACCTTTCTGGACCTTGAAAGTGTTGATTATATTGCGGTGTATTGAGGAGTACGACAGCTATCGAATTTCATCAAAAATATTTTAATTTGTGTTCAAAGATGAGCTAAGGTCTTACGGGTGTGGAACGACATGAGGGCGAGTAATTAATGACAGAATTTTCATTTTTGGATGAACTAACCCTTTAAACATTATTCCGGACTATTCATCATAATGTTTTGTATTAGCTTATTAACATATGTTCAACATTACATTTGAAAAATGAGGCACTGATTTTAACTTGACATCAGCCTCTCTGATGATATACATTTGTGGCAGAACAAGAGTGGGAAACATGCACAATACATCTGATTTAATCCAATAGCTGTAGTCGTTTATTTGCATTACAGGTTTTTCTCTAATAATATCAAAACAAAAGAATTTAAATAACATGATTACATTCCCAGTAGTATTAGAGAGAGGAGAGTTTCACAAAGCCATCGAGACAGTGAGATAACTGTATCGAGATTCATTGTTGCATTGGAATATGAGTCCCACAGTTCCTCCAGTAGCCAAACATATTGCATCCGTTCCCAGCAGTCTTTTCACGATTCTAGAAGCTTTCCTCTGTTTTTAGAGGTATAAAAATACACCTTTAGTTGAGATACATTCATGGAAATATAAAAATGTAAACCCCTATGCTCAAGCTTGGCATTTCGCCTTCCTGTGACTGTCGGACTGATGGAGAGGAGGAGCCCTGTAAGAAGGGGCAAGGAGACACAGTCTGTCTAGAATTGTGGGAGGAAATATCAAGCTGACTCAAGGCAGTGATGAAGACTTTTGGGGGCCGGTTCAGATGACATATTATATAATAAACACTTTTAAAAAGGTCCAAAAATGTCATGATATTATACCTGAAACGTCAAGTAGAATAAATACGGTATTGGCTATATCAGTCACCCTTTAAAGTCTGACATGCAGTTTTCCAATAACAGACTAAAAGAGACAGTATAAAACATACAGAATGCATATAGAATGAGAGTCGAACAGTTAAATGGACAGTTCACCACAAAATAAAAATATCTATTCGCTTCCCCACGTTGTTCCAAATTATGTAGACTTTCTTTCTCACTCAAAACGCATATTGTTAAAACGCTTTACTTTTCTTCTTACATTTCATTTGCTAGTATGTTTAAAATCGGCCTATCATGTTTGGTTAAGAGAAACTTGACCATCTGGTGGCATTAAAGGGATCATATCATGAAAATCTGACTTCTCCCATGTTTAAGTGCTATAATCGGGTCTCTGGTGCATCTACCAGCACAGAAAATTTAAAAAAGGACAACCCAGTAACTTTGTTTTGGTTAGCCTTTCTCTACAAGCATGTGAGAAATCGAGCCATTCTGATTTCGCTCCCCTTGTGACGTAGGAAGGGAATATTACCGCCCCCCTGAATCTGTATGTTTCCACCCACGGCACCGCCATTGTTTTCGCACGCGACAAGTAACACTGATTCTGGAGTGCAGCAGCAGCAGCTGTCCCGCAGTTTAGCTACAACCCTGATCAAACACACTTGAATGTCTTCAGGATTACTAAAGCTACATGAAGGAAGGCGAGTTGTGTCAGAGCAAAACTCTGCAGGACCAGCAGCACTCAAGAACAACCGTCCCTGAGCTCGTGATATGTCTCAGCTATGTAAACATTATCACTGATCTGTTAACGGCTATAATAGTAAGCATATGAGTGTTTAGTTGTGTTTAGTTAGCACGTTGCTAATGTACTGTTAAATGTGGCTAAAGTTACCATTGTTTCTTACTGTATTCACAGAGACCAGAGCCATGTCGTTATTTTCATTTTTAACCCAAAAACGCATGTAGCCTGTATAATTCATAAACGCATCTTCATTCTTATTGAATCTCTCCAGCAGTGTGTAGCTTTAGCCACGTTAGCCACGCATCACGCTATCAAAATCATTCTGAATCGAATTTTAGCAAACATCCACAAAATACATGCCATACCTACTTTATGTTATATGCTGCATCAAGAACAGTTTGTGACGATCCATTTTGCGAGTTATATTTGCTGAGTGAGCTGTATTATTTATGTATGCCTCAGTGTATTGGAATGACAAGCGAGTTTGGGGGCGGGGAGCACGAGCCCATTTGCGTTTAAAGCAACCCACCCACAAAAACGGCTTGATTTTGCTCACACCCAAATCGGGGCAAATTTGAGAAGCTATAATAAATGATCTGTGAGGTATTTTGAGCTGAAACTTCACAGACACATTCTGGGTTCACCAGAGACTTATATTACATCTTGTAAAAGGGGCACAATAGGTCACCTTTAACCTCAAACCAAAATTATAATTATCACAAAACTAAATTAACACAACATTAAATGCAATAAAAATAAAAACGAACATAACTAACACATTTTCATGATTCCAAAACTAAAATAACAAATAAAACAAAAAAAGACCTCAAATTTATAATACATAAATAAATAAACACATAAATAAATAAATGATTTATAAAACTCATCCAAAATGCACAACAATTGAGTGAAATCTATTGACAACTAAACTAACATTTGTATTTACATTTACATTTTAATGACTCCAAAAAAAGAACAAAAATATCCACAAATAATAAATATAAACAAACAGAAACTAGAAAAACTAAAAAAGTAATGAAAACTAAGGAAACTAATAAAAACTAAACTAAATTGAAAAGACTTATTTAAACTAAAATTTTAATATTCAGTGGAAAGGAACTGAACTTTTTAGTTTGTTTGTTTTTGAGTGTTTCACCAAAGAAAGAAAGTCATACAGGTTTAGAAGGACATGAGGGTGAGTAAATGATGACAATATTCATATCTGGGTGAACTATCCCTTTAAAATGAATGACTAAGTAAGGTCAATGGTGTAAACAGGAGTAGGAGGTTTGCAATATGTTCCCAGATTAAGACTGTGAAATGGGAGGAAAGTGAGCAGAGAAAGACAGAAAGAGAGGAAGACAGGCAAAGCAGACAGACCACATCTGTGCCAGGGAGAGACGATTGACAGCAGGGGCCACTTTGCCACCGGCAAGCAATCCCCCAAGACCAGTCCTAAAGAGCAAGCAAACAGAAACCCCCCCTTCCCCATGTCAATTCAACTTCTACTAATAATAAACTCCATCTTTGGACCACCCCACCCCCATCCTTCATGCCCCAGATCCCATCCCTTTAGAAACCTCTGCCACAAATACCCCTTTAGTACTTGGCTACAGTATTATAACCCTGCTTCCCCCACAAACGCACTTGCACGCATAGTCAAGAACATGCACTCGCATACAGCGTACGCACATTGTGTGTAAGACTCGTCCCTGCTGTTCCTCCCTCCTGCCCTGAGGGCCAAGCAGAGGAGAAAAGAGAGACAGTGTGTGTCAAGATGACCTTCATGCTTCTATGGTGTCTACTGCACAACCCTACATGGCATCTCTACAACCTACTGCAAGGGTATACACTCCACCCTCTTCAGAAGTCATGCAATTAAAAACAACAAATAGAAAGAAGCTAAAGGGATATCCCGGAAACCATTCGTGGTCCATATGAGTTTAAATGTAAAGCAAACAATCAATCTGTCTTGATGAAGTTAATAATGACACTGTTGGTGAAGGTTTAAGAGATGTTCACACTGCAACAGACCTGAAGCAACCTGAAGTCATTAATTTCTGATCACATGAGCATCAAGAGCTTGCCTACTTTATGCAAATGAGCAACTAATGTGATGTGGCGACAACCAGTGCAGTGCCGTTCACACAGAATTTTTACATTGTTTTTACATTACAGTGCACTACTTTTCCATTGTTTTTATACTTAAACGTGCTAGATGGATGTGTTTGATCATTGCGCTTGCATCTCGCATCTGCGTTCTGTGTCGGAGCCGACAGTCCTGGCTCTTGGACCTTTCCCGATCCTGTCCCTCTCTCTCTCCCACTTCACTTCCTGTCGATTATCTATACTGTCCTATTTTAATTAAGGCAAGAATGCCAAAACACATGTGAGTGACAGTGATCTGCCAGCCCATATTATTTTAGCCAATTTATATAGTATTATATTATTCATTAAAATTGTCACTTTTATTTTTATTTTTTAATATTTAGAATTTAGCTTTAACTTATTTTTATTTAGTTTTAGTAATTTTAGTACTTCAACTTTAAATAATTTTATTTCAGATAGTTGAGGCAGCATTTCTAATTTTAAGTTTAAATTTCTTATTCTAATTTATATCTAATATGTTTTTGATTTCAGCTTCATTTCAATTAATGAAAACTAGTTTTAAATTTTAGTTAAAGGGTTAGTTCACCCAAAAATGAAAATTCTGTCATTAATCACTCACCCTCATGTTGTTCCACCCGTAAGACCTTCATTCATTTTCGGAACACAAATTAAGATATTTTTGATAAAATCCGATGGCTCAGTGAGGCCTCCATTGCCAGCAAGATAATTAACACTTTCAGATGGCCAGAAAGCTACTAAAGACATATTTAAACAGTTCATGTAACTATAGTGGTTCAACCTTAATGTTATGAAGCGACGAGAATACTTTTTGTGCACCAAAAAAACAAAATAATGACTTTATTCAACAATATCTAGTGATGGGTGATTTCGAAGCTTCATGAAGCAGTGTTTTGAAATCGCCCATCACTAGATATTGTTGAATGAAGTCATTTAGTTTTTTTTGGCTCTGAAGATGAACAAAGATTTTACAGGTGTGGAATGACATGAGGGTGAGTAATTAATGACAGAATTTTCATTTTTGGGTGAACTATCCCTTTAATAATAACAACATTGTTGCTGCCTAATATTATTATTCTTTTTTTTTACTTAAGAATTAAAATTTCCTGATAATTTACTCACTCCCATGTCATCCGAAATGTTTGTCTTTCTTTCTTCAGTCGAAAAGAAATTACGGTTTTTGAAGAAAACATTACAGGATTATTCTTACTATGGTAATTCCTCCTACATCACACATGACCTTTCAAATGTGATTACATAATGTGTGGCGCATCGCAGAGCAGTGCAAGATGAGCATTTCTGGTTAAAAAGTATATATATAATTTTAGAAAATGACCGATCGTTTCGCTAGACATCTGGGATTGTGTAGAGTCTTTTGAAGCTGCACTGAAATGGCAATTTGGATCTTCAACACGTACCCCAGTGAAGTCCACTATATGGAGAAAAATCTGGAATGTTTTCCTCAAAAACCTTAATTTCTTTTCAACTGAAGAAAGAAAGACAAACATCTTGGATGACATGGGGTGAGTAAATTATCAGGGAATTTTAATTCTGAAGTGAACTAATCATTTAATAAATGCTGTAAAAATAGTTCATAATACCAAATGTCTGAACTAATTTGAACAAACCTTACTGTAAAGTGTTAACAGTTTCTGTCTTTAGCATTAGCGGTGGCACTTGAAAGGGGATGCAACAACTCAGAGGCTTTGAGCCTGCTGTCATTGTGCTGTGATTTAGCATGCTAAATGTCTAACAGTAACCTGTATACAGCCAGCACTTTAAAACACTCTCCAAGAAGTTTTGTCTCTAAATTCATCCTCTTTAAAGCTTTGTCGCTACAACCATCAAAGCACCACTTCTGTAACGAATTCACCACCTTCAACAATAAATTCCAAAACAATTACTGTCAAACTTCAGATCGCCCACTGTGAGCAATGTTCCCGTTATTATGCGTAATCCATCTCCTTTTTATGTGAGGACTATGGTAGTTTTGTGCAAGTCCGATTAGTCAGATTAGTCTCCAATGGATGGGACATGACTATTATTAATTATGCAATGCTTCCTTAAGACTGACTAGTTGTTCAGACAACCCATCAACTAGTTAATTTGTTATACATAGCATTTTAAAACAAGCAGGTTCATTGTATTTTTACACCATACATGGCTAATCTGACTAAATTAGAGGATAAAGTCAGTTATCAAGCACTAAGAACCTTGATTAGTAGAACTCATACTTCTAAGCATACATTATATCTGATTAAAGAGCTGATTTTCTAATATAAATTCTGAATATGGGAGGTTTCTCTTTTTACTGAACTAGACAGCATCCAGCATTAGCATACCAGTCAACCTGCGAGATTTCTTATCTTATGCTTTTATAAGATTTTAGATTCCAGAAAATTATTACTAAAAATGACAGTTTTAAAGTAATGTTCCAGGTTGAAAACAAGTTAATTTTTCCACACTAATATCCATTTTTATTTGACCTGTAAATTGTCCTTTTACTGGTGGGACTACCATAGGTCAGGTGTATATTTTAGTGTTATTCTAGACTGCCTTTGGAAATGCATTAATATAATTGCGATTTACAACCTGAGGAACACTGTCAAACTTTTTACGGTGATAATCGACAGCATGTCACAGATGGTGATAAAGCGCAACTTGTAATAAATCAAGAACATTTCATTACATTGAAGTTTATTTTGTGGGGGATTTTATTTAGGCATAAATAGTTAGGATAAACTAAAAGTTTAGTAAAATTTTGAGCTGTGGATGATTGACTGCTTACTACTGATTAACTGCTAGCTGGTCAGACTAGTTCTTGAGACAGTCTTAACATAGTGGCTATTTTTATGGAACTGGCCCCTGAAGTTTTGCTAAATATTAACAGTATTTGGACATATAATGAATGGAGTGAATGTGAAATATGTGTTGAATCTTAATCACAAACCATTTATTTTAGCAGGTAGGGTTAGATCCTAGTGAACTGTCTGCTGTTGGAACTCCAAATAAGCTGTAAATGATTTTTCAAAGTTGTAAATAAAACAAAGATTATTGAAGTGTTTTACAAGAAAATAATGTGTTACTTGCTGCTTCTTTGAAATTGTGAAATTTAATAGCAATTATATAGTGAAAATTGTTTCTACACCAAATTGTTTAGTGTAGTTTTCCTGATTAGAGATATCCCTTTAGTTTCTAGCATTGAAAGACATGCCGTTAGAGAGATTATCTTAAAAACTGAAATGGTAAACACGTATATCTTCGAAGGAACCATTGCTCCATGGCTTTGGCAGTGCGTGTACCACTTATCTTATCAGTTCAGTCCTGAGTCCAGGTTAACACGCAGATTCCAGTGGAACTTGTCCGTTTTAAAGGTTGATTGCTACAAACCCAGGGACCTGAGATCCTCCCCTTCTCCCAGCAATGGCTGTCCAGCTCTGGGTAAAGTTCCAGGGGCATGTGAGATGTGTTGATGATGTTGTGGAAGAGGCGTCTCCAGGCTCTGCGAGCGGGTCCGAGCAACTGCGCTGCGTGGAGAAAGGGCCAGTAAAGGCTCTTTGAATCTGTCCGTATGGGGGGATGTGGAAAGTGTGACGGGAAAGGAACTGTGAGACGTGGTGGGGCAGACCAGCTGCAGTTCTTGTGGCCTGAGTGGAAGGGATACAAGTCCTCCCTGATGTATTCCAGGGTGCATCGGTGAAGGAAAAGGCGGGCTGGCCCAGGAAGAACCTTCGCCCTGGAAGGGGATAGGAGGAGAGGGATGTCTCGAGGTAAATGCGGATGTACAGACACCTGGTGTTTGAGGAGAGGCCATCATAGATTCGATGAGAAAGGCAAGACTCCGCATGACTCGTCCCAGCTCAGCCACCTCCCGTCCGAGAGAGCTCACCTGTAAAACATATAAACAGGTGTCACATTTTACCTTTAGGGCCCTGTTTACTCCTGGTATTAAGATGGGTTTGGTCGATCAGATCACAAGTAGACGAGGGAGACATTTCTGTTTACACCTGGTATTTTAATCCGACTCTTTTGTCCACTTACTTCTGTTCTTATTTCTTTGAGGGGAGGGTCTATAGATGGGTAAATGTATGAGCTTTTTGAGATCTTTCGAGGGATAGTTCACAAAAAAGAAAATTACCCCATGATTTACTCACCCTCGATCCATCCTAAGTGTATATGACTTTCTTCTTTCAGACGAATACAATCAGAGTTACATCAAATAATGTCCTGGCTCTCCTAATAATGGCAGTCAATAGCAGATGAGATTTTGAAGCCCAAAAAAGTGGAACCATCCATCACAAAAGATAACCACACGGCTCCGGGGGTTAATAAAAGCCTTCTGAAGTGAAGTGATGCATTTGTGTAAGAAAAATATCCATATTTAAAACTTTAAAAACTAAAATAATTAGCTACTGACAGTATGCATAGATTGACCTGACACATGAGCTGATGTACACAGAAGTGCAGAGGATACCAAAAGAAAACACAGGTCACAAATTAGAAGTCTAAAACATGATTTTGTTTTTAGAGAAATGTCGGAGGATTTTGATATAAGAGAAGAGGAGCTTGAGTTTGTTGCACAGCCCTATTTGTTTGAAAAGCGAGAGGCGTCAAAACTTTCGCTAATCCTACATCATGTGAGGGGTTACTCTTTTGGTGTTAGTCGACGTGCGTACGACCGTCTGATGGAAGCCAGTTATTTATGTTTTAAAGATTTAAATACAGATTTTTCTTACACAAACGCATCACTTTGCTTCAGATTGGTTATCTTTTATGACGGAAGGTTGTACTTTTTTGGGCTTCAAAATTTCATCCTCTGTTTACTGCCATTATAAAGCTTAGGAGAGCCAGGACCTTATTTAATATAACTCGCTGAAAGAAGAAAGCCATATACATCTAGGATGGCTTGAGGGTGAGTAAATCATGGGGTAATTTCCATTTTTGGGTGAACTATCCCTTTAATGAGTATAATTGACAAATACAACTATTTTATATGGGTAAGCAGTTATTAACCTTTAAGGTAAGCACTGATGTTGCCATATGTAAGGTAGAGCACATGATTTGATTATTGTTTCTCATCATCAATACAGTATATTACTGTAATTTTCAAGGTCTTGTCACCTTGATTGGTCCTATTTTTAGTTTGGTAACAGGATCCTGACACTCATGTGTTTGTCTTGCGTCTGTATGAGCGTGGGGCTTCGGGCTTGTTCTCTGGGCCATGCACTCTTATGTCTTTGTTTGAGTGTTCATGGCCTGATACTTTGGTCTAGTTTTGGTTTGTTTCGGTGTTGGTGCTTCATGCACTTTTGTCTTGTCTTGTGTTTGTGTGAGCACATGGCTTTGTTTATGTTTGTTTGCCCTGTGATCACACAAACAAGACCACAACTAAAGTGTGTCAGGATCCAGACACCACGGCCTGAACACTCAAACAAAGACATAAGAGTGCATGGCCCAGATAACAACCCCAAAGCCGCATACTCATACAGACATACAGTCTCAGGATCCTGTGCCATGTTTGTATGTGCTCTTCCGGCAGTCTTTGGATTTGGCCCTGCCCTCTTGTTACCCAATTGTTAGTTCATGTGCCCCACCTTCTCTCCCTTGTTACACTTCTGATTTCCTTCCCTATTTATTCTCCCTTTGTTCTCTGTCTTGTGCCAGTTCATTGTGGATTGTTTTCCTATGTTGTTGCTAACTGTGAGGTGTCTTTTCCAGTCGGTTTGTTCAGTCCCAGATCCTCCAGCCCAGCCAGTTTGCCCTGCGCCTGCTTTGGACTGCGTTTTCCCCCCACGGGGTAGTTCCCATTCAAGGGAACTCAACCCTGTGTCGACTGACGCAATGGGGACGAGCCCCCGTGGAACCCGGTGTCTGAGGCACGTCTAACAACATGCCATTCATGGCCGACACAGTGCGGTGACATTGCAAGGTGAGCCCCAGGATATAAGAAGGGTGCCTGAGAACACATTATCAGCTTCTTTGTCTTCAAGAAGCCGCTTGTTTGTGTGTTGTAAGAAGATAGCAGTGTTTACAAAGAAAGGATGGAAAGTAAACAGAATAATGGGGAGCAGACAGTTCAAAAAGTGTCCCTCCATGCCCTGGTCACGAGCTGTGCATTATCTGTCTGGCACGTTCAATGTGGCTGGATGCATTCATTGCAATGATTTCTCACTGAGAAAGCTCTGCTCCCAGCTAGGCAAGCCGCTGAGCACCGCGGCTCTAGCCATGCATTTGCAGAGGCAGCGCGCAGGCTGTGGTCATGGGATTCTCAGACGGAGTTGATAGAGGAGCATGGGGGAGTTTCCCTCACCTCTCCTGCTAGCTCCATTATCCTTATGCCAGAAGCAGAAGCCTGCTTAGCGGATTCTTCTGCGGGAAATGAGGACTCATTGTTTGCCTATGATTCTGACAATATAGACGTGTAAGTAGAGACAGATATTTCTAAAAGATCTGTTTCCTTCTCCATGCAGCAAAGCACTGAATATGATGTGCTAGTGGAGCGACTCGTGCCACAGCCCGACTAAGCCTCAACTGGTCCAGCTAGAAACGAGAGACCGCAGACAGTCACTTAGACAAACAATATCTGCGGAGACATAAGTGTATAGCTCCAGTGAGCCTTCCATTTCTCCCAGACCAGCACACTGAGGTGTCAGGTTCATGGAAACATCCATACTCTACTCGTGTGGCTCATTCAACTTCAAGTTATTCAAATGTAGAGAGGCTGGGCACACAGGGTTATGGGAGGATGCCTCGGATGGAAAGAAATTTAGCAAAATAAATTTTTGCCCCCGAAACCATGTCAGGCAAAATTGAGGTTGGTGGGCAGAGCATATGTAGCGGTCAGTCAAACTGGCAGAGCTTTGCACACCATGGGAATACTGCAAGTGTACCAGCAGACCTGATCAAAGACCTGGATCAAGGGGAGGGTTTATTCCTGTGGGGGTTTCTGAACTGTGTCAGGCATCAAGGAGTGTTACAGAGCTGTCCTCCTAGATGCCTCTGTCTCACCCTCTGGACTTTTTGGCTCTGCTGTTGAGACACTGGTGGACAGGTTTAGAGAGACGAGAAAGCAGTCGGACACCTTTGGGAAGTTTATCCCTCGCCGGGTTCAGGCTCCTACTAAATCGTCTGCACCTCCACCAGGAATAAATTCCTGGGGAGAAAAGCAGAAGACGTGTGTGGCTGCCCGAACTCCCCCTCCGAGAAGTGGGGAGCGGAGGCGCCATAATAGGAGGAAACCGCATACAGATCTGAGGGCTGTGTGCATGGTGAAAAAAGAGGAGAGTGATTGAGCTCTCGCCTCCCCCTTTTTTATTCTTTTCTTCTTCTTCTTCTCCTTCCTTTCTTCTCCAAGAGGTTGTTTATAGAGGAGATAAAATTAGGGGATGGCTCGAATAAGGATGAGCCTGGCACTTGTTGCTATTATTTTAGGACTGGGGCAGTTGGGCCCACACCTTACCCTGAGAAACAAATTAAGCTAAGGTTGCTTTATTCAGTCTGAGTAGCCTGCTGTTTGACTCCCTGATAGAATATTTTTAGATGTAGACCTGGACACGTTTGAGATGACTAAACTAGAGTTGTTATACTCTCTCCTTCAGGTCTGGATATTAAGTAAGGTTATGCTCCTTCTCATTGCCCCAATCTTCGGTTGGAAATTGCTAGATATGGGTCATGGACTTAGCCTAAGCTATGCCTATTTTCTGGTAGCTCTGCTCTAAGAGATCTAGAATGATTCCAATGGAGCATAGAAACTTCAGGGCCTTTCCTAACATCTCTATATTAGAAGAGAAAGGAATGAGATGTTGCATCACATTGCCAAGCTTCGGGCATCCCTGCGCATCTTCCTTCAGACAATACGAATCTGATGATGTGTTTCATCTCTTTATAAACTTTTTGAAGTGTCAAAGTAGTAGTTGCATAGCTATCTATAGATTGACAGAAAGCTCTCAGATTTCATCAAAAAGATCTTCATTTGTGTTCTGAAGATGAACGAAAGTCTTACCGGTTTGGAACGACATGAGGGTGAGTAATTAATGGGTGAACTAACCCTTTAACATTTCTTGACAATTTACAAAAATCATTTCCCTTTTAAACAGTGTATTTTAGTGAAAATATATTTGTTTTTCTAATCAATTAAATTAAATGTTTATTTGTCATTTTAATTAATTTTGAACTTAGTAATATAATATAATATAATAAATAAAATACAATACAATGCAATGTTATGCAAATTATATTGATACAATAACATGCACAAACACGTCACAAAAATTACAAATATAAAACAAAATATAAAATAAGTAAAAAATATTCTAGTATTTTATAATACTTGTAATGTACTGCAAACTGCAAAAAAAATTAAGTTTGACCCCTTTATACAGTAAATATTATACAATGCTACATTACGAAAATTAATTTGATGCATTTGAA
>RJVU01042534.1:3875489-3943192 GCA_003731715.1 Anabarilius grahami
CATGCATGCTGCCAACATTTATTCGTTTATTCATTTATTTATATATTTATTTAATTTATTTTATAAAGTAAATGAAAAGTATAGGATTGAAACAAAATTCACAATCTGTTAACAAAGCGTGATTGACCCTTCGCAAAGACCTGCCCCCCTTAGTTACTGTTGCTTTGTCCGAAGAGCCATGGAGCCATCACGCCACACAGAGTGAAAAATACATCACGGAGCAAAGAGGACACTGACAACACGTTGAAAGACAAGACAGAGCAGGTTACTTGTGGTATTAAAGTCCCAACTTTCAAACTGTGTACTTTTTAAGAAAATCGAACAATAAAAACCGTTTTGTGGCTCTTTAATGTGTCGTGACAGATCGCTGTAGCGCCTCAGCTCAAGCAGCTCGTGAACCGATCATCTCTTCCTACTAGTTAATTTATAGCATCAAATAAACATGAATGAACATGAGAAGGAATGTTGTTTCAAATGCGGAAAGATGTCAGTACACACCATTTTTCAAGTTCAAATCCACCTTTCACGGTTCAAATCCACTGCTTTGTCGGACAAAATGGCGGATTCGGCGTTATGATTGGTTAGATCGCTTGTCAATCAAACTCCCGGCGAAGGGTCAATTGCTTATTAAGACTCTTTGTGTGTCCTGCTTGGATAACATAAATCTTTTATTCTAAACATTTGTAATATATACTCCAGTATATAAAGATCTTTTTTTTGAAAGGGGTACAACAAACAAGAAAAAACAAAAACAAATTAAAACAGTTTCCCACAGCAACAGAACAGTATGATCTTATAAGGCCTTGGGTTGTCCCTCTGCATCCCCCCATCTGTCACTGTCTGCTAGAGCCAGCAGCTTTCAGGTGAAACTGGGGTGTTATTTATTTAGGTCCCATGGGACATCATTGTTCGTTGTTGACTTATTGATATTTAGTTATTTCAGCGTTTTCTCTTAAGAAAGATCATTACTTACAGTCCCTGGTGTAGATCCTGATTATTTCACAAAGGGTCTGTATAACTGAATATTTTTGTCCCTCAGTTTTTCTTTGGCTTTTGAATCTGGGTGAAAGTACAAAACCTGAACATATACATTTACCTGGAATACAAACAAACAAACAATTTCTTTTTTATTATAGACCCTAATTTATATAATTGAGTTGAGAAAACATGATGAAGAGCAGCTTAAAATTCAATATTTCAGTACAAACTTTTTAAAATGGGTTTATGTACAACAATGATTATATTCTGCTAAAAAATGCATTTTTCAGACTAGTACAATTAAAATGATCAAAACGTTGATAGGTCTAATACCTGAAAAGCAACTTCCATTCATAAAGCCACCATACTGAGCATTACGTTGTCTCCGATTGATTTTCTAGAAAAGCACTAACACTTATGTAACACTAACACTTACAGTTATCATGAAGTACCACTGCTCACTAAATTCAATTTGGATTCCCATAATTAGTCTTTCTGTGTATCTTTTTGTGCTGTGTGTCCTCTGTACACATCCCCTGTACTTATGGTTAGCTCAGAATTATAATGTTCGTGACGGTCCAGAACACAGCACAGATGATCCAGATTCAGATGGACACTGATTTGGCAGCCACCCTCAGAATCGTGCCAACAAGTGATAATACCCAATAATGAGGGTAATTGGGTAATGATCCATAAATGCCATCAAAGGCGGGGAGGTACAAGACAACAGCTTCAAACAGGAAGGGACAACAGGAAGAGAGCCCTCATCCTCTTGGTGGACCGAATCAAGCATGGATTACAACAAAATCCTGCTGAGAGGCCGGCTGTCAAAAATATATAGTGAGATACGAGAGAGAGACAGAGAGGGAAAAAATGAGGAAGAGTCACAGCAGCAGGGCGTCCCTCTCACGACATTACCTGTCAAAAGCCTCATGTCAAAGCCGTGGGCTGACAATCAAGACTGTGGGTTGTCACATGGATTTATATCCATGCCAATACTCAGCAGAAATACAGTTCTCTGTCAGGGTCCGATCTGTAGTTTTTATGCAGTAAGAACTGCAGCGTTAATTAAATGATTAAATAAGGATTTTGAGAATATATTTCACTGGGGAAAAACATGGAAAAATACATTAAAATCTAAATTAAAAGCCAGACTGACAGTAAGTCTTCCATGTCCTAATGGATTTTTATTAAACATTAATATTCAGTTAATGTTAAGGGGTTAGTTCACCCCAAAATGAAAATTCTGTCATTAATTACTCACCCTCATGTCGTTCCAAACCTAAGACCTTTTTTCATCTTCAGAACACAAATTAAGATATTTTTGATGAAATCCGAGAGTTTTTTTTTAATCCCCCATAGAAAGCAACAATTACCACATTCATGGTCCAAAAAAGTAGTAAAGACTTTGTGTACTACGTCAGAACGCTGACTCAGTATTGGCCGATGCTGTTCACATGAGAAGCACAATACGTTTGTGATGCTGATGCAGGAGCTGGCCAATAATGAGTCAGCATTTGTACGTAGTACACGGAAGCCTTCACTGTCTATACAACGTAAACAGCATAGGAGAATGACAGGGGAGAGACGAAATTGTTGAATAACTTTTGCACACAAAAAGTATTCTCGTCACTTCATAACATTAAGGATGAACCACTGTAGCCATGTTGACCATTTTAACAATGTCTTTAATACTTTTCTGGACCTTGAATGTGGTAATTACGTTGCTTTCTATGATGTAATTTTTTGCTGTGCGATATATGCTGGACTATATTTCTTAGCCTTTGATGTAGCACTATTAAGCTATCATAATATCTTTTTTCAAACAGAGATCACAATTCTCCCACGATTCTGAACAGACAACTAAACAAAATAACATGTAATTTACTAGAGGTTCTGACAAAACGTTAATTGCTGCAGTCTAAAATATTTAATTAATCTGAATGAATTATAAAAATAAAAAAAAAGAATGATTTGAGTTTGAATGAATGAATGATTCAGGGAGTTGTTGCCCTGCTTCATGTTCGTCACCAATCAACTATATGAATTGTGAGATGAACTACATAGGTCTAGGTGGTGCAGGTGATTTAAATGGGTTAATAATTTTAATGTGTTTTTTTCCATCATAACTAATTCATTAAATTAACACATTAAATTGACAGCCCTAATATGTGTGTTTGTGTGTATATAAATATATATATATATATATATATATGTGTGTGTGTGTGTATATTATATACAGTGCCCTCCACAATTATTGGCACCCTTAGTAAATATAAGCAAAGGCGGAAACCAAAGAATATAGTTCTGATGTGCAGCAAAAGATTGTTGAGCTTCACAAAATAGAAAATGGCTATAAGAAAAAAGATAATGCACTGAAAATCCCCATTTCCACCATCAAGGCAATAATTAAGAAGTTCCAATCAACTAAAGATGTTACAAATCTGCCTGGAAGAGGACGTGTGTCTAAATCGTCCTAATGCGCGGAGAGGAAGAAAGTTTGAGTGTCCAAAGATTCTCCAAGGATCACAGCTGGAGAATTGCAGAGATTAGTTGAATCTTGAGTCTCAGAAAGCCTAAAAAAAATTATCAAAACAGCACCTACATCCCCACAAGTTGTTCCAGAGGGTTTCAAGAAAAATCCTCTGCTCTCATCCAGAAACAATCTCCAGCATATTCAGTTGTCAGACAAGACTGAAACTCCAAACGGGACAGGCTTCTATGGTCAGATGAAACTAAAAAAAGAGCTTTTTGGCAGCAAACCCACCAGATGGGTTTGGTGCACACATGGATAAAAAGTACCCCATGCCCACGGTTAAATATACTGCTTGATCTTTAATGTTGTGGGCCTATTTTTCTGCTGGAGGTCCTGGACATCTTGTTCAGATACATGGTATTTTGGATTCTAGCAAATACCAACAGATAAAAAAATCAAAACCTGACCTTCTGCTAGAAATCCAATAATGGGCCGTGGTTGGATCTTCCATCAGGACAATGATCCAAAACAAACATCAAAACCACCACAAAAATGTGTCACTGAGCACAAAATGAAGCTTCTGCCATGGCCGTCCCAGTTCCCTGACCTGAACCCTAAAGAAAATGAGTGGAGTGAACTAAAAAGCAAAAGCACCAGCATGGAGCTGGGAATCTGAAGGATCTGGAGAGATTCTGCATGAAGGAACGGTCTCTGATCTCTTGTCATGTGCTCTCCAAACTCATCAAGCATTATAGGTGAAGACTCAGAGCTGTTATCTTGGCAAAAGGAGGTTGCAAAAAGTTTTGAATTAAAGGGTGCCAATAATTGTGGCCAACATGTTTTGGAGAAAAACATTTATTTTTATAATGTGATTTTCCCCCCACTTTCAATTCTTTTCCTTCAATGAAAGGTTATAATTTTGTGAATTTTTTTAAAGAAAGATCAAAAGGATACACAATGCAGATTTATTTTCACAGCCGCCTTTGCTCATAATTACTAAGGGTGCCAATAATTGTGGAGGGCACTGTATATATATATATATATATATATATATAGGGCTGTCAAAGTTAACGCATACGATTAATTCAAAATCCTTAACGTGTTAAAAAAAATTTACGCAAAAAAATTACGGAAGCATGTGAAATTGCGTCATAACGTAATTTACGTCACACAGTTAGATGATCTTAAAAGTCCATGCTGATTATATCAGAGATGGCAGAGAGAATTATTCATTCCAGTGTCTGTTTCGCTTTAAAACACGAACTCCGTCATATTCTGTCATTGTATCTGAAGAGCGCGAGCCCTCCCGCATCGCGCTGTTCCTGTCTGAACATCGAAACATCCCACCGCTGTATGGACAGATGATATGAAAACTATGTTTCTCGGCTGGATAAAGCAAACCAGCTTCTAGCTATGAAAGTTTTGATGGATGAGGATTGCAATCAAAGCAAAGACGATTGCAGTGACGTACATTAAGCACGAGTTAGTCGGTTATATTGATCGGCAAACAAATCATGTATGAGCGCTCTCGACGCACTGATCGCACATTGTATTTATGCACAGACACATTTCAGTACATTCACGTTGTTTTCACAGACATTCAGGATAATGTTTGGATTTTTTTGTGCAGGTCAAGGGGGTTGGTTTAGGTTTTTCTGGCATCTCCATGTGGTCCTGTTCAGTATCGCAACTTGACTTGACTAAAATGTAAACAAGCTCTTTGCTGTTGCACATACTATACACTGTGAATTCTGAAACATTTTTTTGCTGTGATTTTTTTTATTGGTGCTTTGATGTACATAAATGTATGAATTATATATGAATATATGATAATTTGGTTATTTGGTGTCCTTTCTTGGAAAAAGCAAAATACAGTTTTGTGAAAATCACACTTCAATCTGATGATTTACTTTGCTGGATATAGGCAAGATAAATGGTGTATGCTTAATTTCACAATAAGTGTGCGATTAATAGCGATTAAATTTTTTTTTATCTATTGACAGCCCTAATTTATATATATATATATAAATAAATAATGGTAATAAATAATAATATATAATATATTAGTAAATAGTAATTAAAGTATATTGCACAGCCTTAATACTGAATATGTGGCGTCAGTCTTGAATTCAAGTAACAACACTGGTGCCTAAATTAACATTCAAATAAACATTTTTACAAACTTCCAATGAATTACAGAGAATCATGTACATGTGCGATACGTGGGAAAACACATGTGGTGGGTTCAAGGGCATTGTGGAACTCTGGACTGTTGGAATATTCTCTATCATCAACATGGGGCCAGCCCCACTTTCCTCTTCTAATGAGTTTTATGTCCTCTAGTGTTTGAATAACATCCCCTTCTCCTCTCTCACAGCAGCCTGCCATATGGCATGTGCGTACCTGGCACCAGGAGTTCACCTGAGCTGCGCTGGTTTCGATCTGTCAGTACTCACATTTAGCGCAGGGTTATTAGCCTTAAAACCTACAGTTCATGGGAAACCTTTCTAAATAAAATTTAAGTGCAGACCTACCATTAAATTACACGGCAAAAAAAAAAAAGACAAAATATGACTGCCAGAGATTAAATAGAAAAATGATTTACCTCTTGGTTAAGGTAGCGTAACTGTCCTCTGGTGTCCTCCGATTTAGCTGCTAAATCTGCAGAGAAAAAAACAATTATGTCCAACTGCCTCACAATGACAGAAAATCCAGTGAAAACTCATTTACAAAGACTTCGAGGAAGAGTTCACCACAAAAATGAAAATTATCACCATTTTCAGTCACCATTTACTCACTCATGTCTTTCATGATTTTCTTTTTTCCATGAAACAAAAAAAAGAAGGTATTTTGCAGAATTTCTAAGCTGCTTTTACATTTGAATCAAATTAAGGTCTAAAAATGATAAACAACAGTCTAATGAAGCTACATGACAACTTTAGGGGTTTTCATACTGCACTTAACCCTGGATTATCGTCATTCTAAACACCGCTTTTAACCCCGGGTAAAGGAACGTTTCACATCTGTAATTTACTGTAGAAGCGGGTTTAGCACTGCTTTTCACCCGGGGTTATGAAACCCTGCTCCGGAGCAGGATTAGCACCACTTTTGCTGTGTTAACCCTGCATTGCAGTGCCAAACTTGTACAGTGTGAAACGATGTAGTGTTAGAATGTTACAGCTAGACACCTTGCAACAAACAACCAATGGCATACTCATATTTGCCTACTTTGGACAGTCACGGAAACACTGCACATTGTATATAAACAGTAAATTTAGCATTTGAGAGGAAAAATGTCAAATGCTGACAGAAAACATGACAATTTGAGTGAAGAGACCGTTTCATTCTTACCTTTATAGTCCCAAATAGTCCCTTTATATTCAAATTCAGTATAAACTTGATAGTACAGTCGGCAATATGAGGATGCGCAATGCTAGAGCTATAAACCTGCGTTTATCCAATCAATGACACTGAACATATGCAAATAAGAACGTTAACCCAGGGTTTAAGAATGTGCAATGTGAAACGTCAGTTTATAAATACCCAGAAATAATTGTTAACCCCAGGTAAATTATGAGCAAAGTGAAGCAAAATAATCCTGGATTCCATTTACCCGGGGTTTAGTACGACCCAGGGTTAATAAATACTGGAAATGGTGTTATCCTTCATTGTGCGTCATCCTTAAAATACTGGCATAAAGACAAAAGACGCCACAACAACTTATCCAGCCTCTACCAGCACACACACTCACAAACCTGCTGTGGTGGCAGTGGTATTAGTTGCACCACTGACAGTGTGCTGATGACCGGAGGAAAATATAAACGTGTGGGAATTTTCTGTACCATCACTGTCCTCTGTGCCGTCCACAACCCTGAAAACACACAAACAGAAATCCACTTTACTGTTCTCACAAGGTCCTTCATGCACCAGTGAGCAAATGTCTATTAAAATTCTGTATCTTTTAATGCTTTTTAAATACATGCATGTGTAGGCGTGTATACACCTTGGGCTGAGATTTGCAAGGTCAGGCTTTGTAACAGTTGTATGCTGAAACTGTAGCTTTTTGTTGGTTTGGTAATCATTTTTCTGCATGTGCATTTTCTGTTTGGTTCCACCACTGAGATAATGTATCTGATCATCTTCATCATCATCATCATCATCATCTCCCTCGTCTTGATGCTCAGCTATTGGTGGATAGCACTGGATCACGTCTCCATTTCCCCTCCCTTCCATCTGTGATTGGACAGAAGAGATTGCACTGAGGCCATGTGAAGCCAGATGAAATTTGGATGACTAACCTTGGATGACTCAACGAGAAAAAGAATGACTTCCCATTATTAACAACGAAACAAGTAGATAAAAGGACATCTAGTTAATGTGACAGTACTTGCTCACTTCAAAGAGAATTTCTTCTTAAACAGTCATTTGGGGCATTTACTTGGCATTTCAATAATTTTTATGTAGGTCCCACATTTTCCTTGCCATCTCCTCCTTAATCATTGAACCAGTAAATAATTATCTAAATGCGCACTCAGAAAAGGCAAGGCAAGTTTATTTAGAAAGAATACATTTAAAAGGGGACCTATTATGCCCTTTTGCAAAGTCTTGAATTTGTTTTTGGGGTCAACTAGAATAGGTTTCAATGAAGCCCCTTCTTCCAAAAAGCACAGTGTGCTCTGATTAAACAGCTGGACCAGCGTGTTGTGATTGGTCAACTGCTTTGAGCGTGTTTCTGAAATGTCACGCCCCTTACCACAACCGTGAGTTTCAACACACTACTAACTCAACTCAACCAGGCCTCGGCCCTCTTGCGTATGCCTTGAATGTCATTGAAGGTCAGTAGCAAAGACATTGGTTAATAAAGTGAGATTAAATACATATATTTAATTATTGCAGGTTTGATTTGATTCACTTTGATTACGTTTTTTTTTTCTTTTCAGAACATAAAACTAACATTAACCACACATTTACAGTGCACAGCATAAATGAGTACACCTCCTCTGAACAAATAGAAAATATGTATTTTCTTAATGATCACTAATACAATTCATGGAAAGATGGCAAAACTAAAATGTATTAAACATATACATAATAAAAACTGAGAAATATATGACATTAATAGCCATAAAATAAGTAAATTAGCCAATTTTGTTTAAATTAAGGATTGCAGAAATGAGTACACCCTAGATTTAGTAATTCAACAAATGTATAATATTTTAGCACTTAGTATGTCCTCCATAATTTTGAATATGCTGCTCTGACCCTTCTTGGCACGGAGTGTACAAGTTCATTACAAATTGTCACATCTGTCCTGTTTAACTCCTGGATGATGAGCTCCTTAAATGCCCTGATCTTTAATGGGGAGTGCTGCTCAACTCGTCTCTACAGAATTCCCCACAGGCGCTCAACAGTGTTAAGATTGAGTGCAATACCTGTCCACAGAAGGTTTTTCACCTTGGGAGAATGCATATCCTCATTGCCATGTTGAAAAAATGCCCAACAATGCAGGGAATGAGGAAAGGGTAACATCTTCTGTTTCAAGTTTGTGTATTAAATTGCACAGTGGTGTGGGAATTCATGACAGCATTGATAAAGCACAACTCCCTCACACCTTCAGCACTCATACATCCAAGATCTTTACTACCACTGAACTTTACTGTGGGAACCAGGCACTTCTCACTGTACTCCTCTACCAACACCATAACATTTTGGATGCTGTTAAATCCAAAATGATTGATTTGTTCTCATGAGACCAGAGTATTGATTCCCAGAATCTATATTTTGTAAATATGGGCTTTGGAAATGGCTAACTGACTTGTGCTTTGGCTACAGTAGGTAGTTCCAGTGAGAACAACAACCATGCATTTAATTTCTTCAGGCTGTATCTTACTCTGTGAGATAAACAGTCACTCTTTTCATAGCTTTTGCTGGCTCTGAGACACTCGCTTGGTATTTCTCCTGCTCTTTGTCTAGCAAAAAAATCCCTCATCACTAAATGAAAGCTTAAAATGAAGGCCTGATTTCAGGGGCCTTGTCACAAATCCATTGTTTTTGAATTACTGTGTTACTTTTGCTATATTTTCACACTTAAAACAATGATTTGGTATTCCTCTTGTACCACTGTCCTCTTTTGTGCTAAGAAATAAGTCTCCGGACAGTTCTCTCCCAAGTGGTTCCATTGTTGTCAGCATTAAGTCTGAGAATGATTCAGTGGGCTATATAACACTTTTAATTGTCAAGAAATTACTTCTCTTTAAATGTTTTGGTTCAACATACTTACCTGTTGATCAAACATTGCCTTAAACTTACACCAGAAAATTTTATTTTTGTTTTATTTAGTAACTTTTAGCAGGGTGTACTCATTTTTACTACACAACATTTTATCACCTTGAATAATTTTGACATGCTTCTTTGGTAATTGATTAAGCAGACTTGCTGGAACATTATATCTCTAAAGAACCCTGACATGTCTTCTAAGTAATTGAGTAATTGCTGACTTTTAGAAGTTTCAGAGGGGGTGTACTCATTTATGCTGTGCACTGTGTATTACCGCATTGATACAAACACAAACAGTCAAATTCTAATATGGTGATTTGGTGCTCAGTTATTATTGGTGCTCAGTAATTAATTATGGTTGTTACTATTACTATAATTAAAAACAGTTTTTGCTGCTTAACGTTTTTGTGGAAACTATGATATATTTTTCAGGATTATTTGATGAGTATAAAGTTCAAAAGAACAGCATTTATTTGAAATAGAAATCTTTTGAAATTTTTCTGTAGATATATTTCTCATGTCTGTGAGTTATGTAGCCTATATGCTGAGTTTCAGTTCATTTTTGTGACGGGCTCCAGTTCAGGGAGACCGAGACGGCAGAAAGCGCATCCTGTTTGTTTTCTTTATTTTACAAAGGCACAACATTTTCTTGTCATTGTGAGCTTACACAAATAAAAGTAGACCCTTTACAGTTTCGAATGATGTATTACTCTTATCCTATGATGTATGACCAAAAATTACAGAGTATTTTAAGTAGTTTGAGCTGTTATCAGGAAAAAATGCAAGTGATCACACGGCGCCTCCATGTCATGCGGTAAGCGCGCTATAGTTTAGCTTCCGCACCCCACATAAACACTTGGACATGCGCCTTATACTGTAATAGCGCACATTTATCTAGTTTAAGGATAGAGTGAGCAGCCATGTAAAGTTGCTACTTAAAGGTTTCAAATGATAAGCCATATTTGAGGTTGATGAATGAAAGGCGGACGTTTGGATTTCCTGCCCGACATACTGTAATTACCACAAGGACCACCGGTAAAGATCTGTCCCTCATGGACTGCGTAACTTCGCCACAAGTTTTTTTTTTTTCTGTGACTAACCGACTAATAGAATGTTTGCCGACTAAACCTCTTCTAGTCAACTATTAGGGGGCGGTCCTAATATTTCACAATATTACTGTTTTTACTGAAATGTAAATCAAATAATTGAAGCCCTAGTGGGCATTAGAAACTTGTTCCATTTTGCCTGGGAGAGACTTGTTACACAAAAACCTGTAACAGAGAGTGCATGGAATCATTATAAGCATAATGTAGTATCAATATTACCATTACATATATCTTAAATTTTAAATTGATTATTGGCTACAGCTGATTCACAAAAAGTCAGCATTAGCAGTCATGATCAATGAATATAAATCTGCAAGATGTTTAATTGATGCAAAAAAAAACTAATAAGAAAATAAATAAATAAATAAAGCTCAAAACAAATTTAAATAATCACATAAAATACATCAACAATGCACTGAAAAACAGTAAGCTTAAGTGCAGCGCACAGCTTAGTCAGAGAATGGACAAGTAAACAGATGTTTTTCAATAGGACTTCAATGTGGGTACCAATGGGGCGTGCGCACACACACACACACACACACACACAGGGAGAGAGAGAGAGAGATAGACATACTGCTGAAACAGCCTACACACTTTCCCTCAAGGACCAATTAGACAAAAGCTATGAAACAGCAGAAACACAACAAAGTGAATGTCCTCAGGTAAAACTCATGTAATGGTAGCGGTCTTAACACTTGAACTTTGACCTTGCTAGCAATAACCCAGGAAGACTTACCTTAATGCATTAAAAACAACTGGCCAGGCAGCTTTGACAATATAATGATCTATGACCCCAAGTCGTACGAGTGAGAGTGATTATGTCACAGAACAAACCCTAAAGGCTTGATTGAATCCGCTCAATAATAGTCATTGTAATGGGTTTTGCTGTGCTTTACACCTCACGGTTCTCACGCGCATTGCCAATTACACAGTGAAACTCTGCAACGATGTTGGCTGGAAATAACAATCTCCATTTATAGAACACTTTAAATGTCAGTCCACTGAAAGGTGTCAGAAAAGTCAAGAGGTAAAACACAGCAAAGAGAGAATAAACGTGAGGGGTATTCCCCATCTATCTCTCTTTTAATCTTGCTCTCCCTCTCTTGTTCTATATATACCTGATTAATTACACATTTCGTAGAATAATTTGGTCATTTTCCCTGTTGAATAATTGAGGCTCCCTCACACTGTAATTGAAAGAGCGGCAGTTTCCCAAAGCAGTCAGTCATCCGGCATTTCAATAACCGCCCCCCCTCCTCCTTTTACCCCTCCCTCGCCCCTAAACGCGCTGTTCCCCTTCCTCTTACGCCGCTCCCTCCCTGATTACTGCTTCAGGCATGGAAGGACAGGGAATGGGGAAGATGATCATCACCATCATCATCAATTTTTCGTTCTCTCTCCCTGCTGTTTCAGAGCTGTAGTGTTCTTAGCTTCCCTCATTAGGCAAATGAGGCGGGAGGTAGATCATTGTTAGGGAAATGAGCCCCAAGCTATTATAGTCAACACAGCACTGTTAGTGGATAAGTGCGGAATGATTGACAGCTTAGGAGAAGACGCACCTGAGTGTCCATGGACTTACTGGACATCCTGGATATGACCTGGAAAGTGAGACATATGGCTATATGTAAGCGTACACTACCACTCAAAAGTTTGTGGTCAGTAAGATTTTTTTTTTTTTTAAAGAAATTAATATTTTATTCAGCAAGAATACATTAAATTGATCAAAAGTGACAATACAGACATTTATAATGTTACAAAAGATTTCTATTTCAAGTAGATGTTGTTCTTTTGAGCTTTCTATTAATAAAAGAATAGGGGTGAACTCACCGCAAACTTTTGCACAGTACATTCAAACACACAAATCAATCAATCAATCAATCAATCAATCAATCAATCAATCAATCAATCAATCAATCAATCAATCAATCAATCAATCAATCAATCAATGTATGTATGTATGTATCTGTCTGTCTGTCTGTCTATCTATCTATCATCAATTGATTGCAAGGTTAAAGATATATATTGGTGGATACAAAAAAGAATATAAATCTTGGGTCCATGAAAAAAACTGAATCAGGTGACGATCAGTTTAGGCTTTTAGTTCTACAGAGATGCATTAAGGGTTTAGGCTATGGATGTGTGCAACAACTAATTTCATTTAAGGGGTCACGAACTGCATTGATTTATTGTTTTATAATGTTTCCTGGGGTGCACTTATAATGTTAGTATGCTTTTTAAATCAAAAATTGTCATAATTTAGAAATAAAAGGCATTTTTCCTACCCTGATTTTAGTCCGGTGGTTTGAATGCTCTGTTTTAAGGGGCGTGTCTGCTGTGAGACTTCAGTGTAAACACCCACTGCTGTGATTGGCTGACATCTTTCCATTTGAAAAAGCCAAGTATTACTTTCTCTTTTAGCATGTTTTTACTATTACAGCTCTCAAGGTTAACTAATCTTGAAAAGTGTTGCATTAAATTTAGATCTATGGCATTATATTTAGATCGTGGCATGAAAGGCTGCAGTGATGAACAGCCGATCACAGACATGTTGAGTGCATGAAAGCAGTGATCTCGTCATTGCAACTCAGTTTCTGCACATTAACGAATGCTTTCATCTTAACTAACAGTGCAAACGCGACATAACTAAGAGATTAATTGAATAAAACGGGAGTTTTGGTGCGTGTCCACAACTCAGTCACTGATAAACTCGCGCTGTTTGATTGACAGCTCCAACGATTGCAAAGGGATCGAATAGAGTTCTTTGATCGCTTTATTTACATAATTTAATCACTATTTAAATAACAGATTTTTTTCATCCTACTAAGAGAAACAAGGGGGCAGTCGTGGCCTAATAGATAGAGAGTCGGACTTGTAACCCAAAGGTCATGGGTTCGAGTCTCGGGTCCGGCAGGGATTGTCGGTGAGGGGAGTGAATGTCCAGCGCTCTCCCCACCCTCAATACCACGACTGAGGTGAGACCCTTGAGCAAGGCACCGTACCCCCAACTGCTCCCCGGGCGCCGCAGCAATGGCTGCCCACTGCTCCGGGTGTGTGTTCACTGCTGTGTGTGTGCACTTGGATGGGTTAAATGCAGAGCACAAATTCCGAGTATGGGTCACCATACTTGGCCACATGTCACTTCACTTCACATCACTTCACTTCAATGTGTAGATGGCCGTTTAGTCACTGGTTTGATTTCCTGACATATAAACAAAGAAGAACATCTGACTGTACATAAATCATTACATATCAGATCAGGCATTAGAATTAACACAGTTACTTACATGTTGTTGCATTACTGTCGAGTCCATATCAAACATTTTTTTTACCAAAGAATCCACAGTGAAATGCCGAATACTAATAAGTAAAGCTCAACTGAGACATTCACATTGTTGAAATTAAATAACCATATTCCCAGCATAAGGATCCTTTGAAAGGTAATGCTATTTTTGTCCTGTTGTATCACTCTTCCATCCTCATTTCACTAACATGCCAGTGGGCGGGGCTAACGTTGCAAAGATAAAGTAGGCGTTCATTTCTTCTGCTGAGGCGGCATTTCACCTACCTATGATGTAATAGATAGGCACATTCCAGGATCAGTCGTCTGATGGGCCTGGTGTCAATAAAAGCTTTTATTGGACTAACAAGGAAGTTTTCAGTTCTGAAACTTACAGGATATTCCAACACGATCACATGAGAATGCGTATCAATAGTACAAGTGTGTAATCTCATAGAATATATACGGCAAAATGAGTTTTGCCGTGCTTATGGTTCGCAGTTTTTCACGTGCATATAATACGCACTTTATGGCATGTATATGACACGCTCTTGGTTAGGATGGGGGTTTTGTATGTATAATACGCCATAAAGTGCGTATCATATGCACGCGAAAAACTGCGTACCATAAGCACGGCAAAACTCATTTTGGCGTATATATATTCTACGAGATTACACACTCGTACTATTGATACGCATTTTCGTGTGATCGGGCTCGATATTCTTATAGTATGATGACCTCTTTATCAAAAGCTCAAGGAAAAGTTGATTTCTCAGTTTTTTCATGCACCTGTCAATTTTGAGATTTTGCACTTTTTGGCTTTTCATAAAGNGGATATTCCAACACGATCACATGAGAATGCGTATCAATAGTACGAGTTTGTAATCTCATAGAATATATACGCCAAAATGAGTTTTGCCGTGCTTATGGTACGCAGTTTTTCGCGTGCATATAATACGCACTTTATGGCATGTATATGACACGCTCTTGGTTAGGATGGGGGTGGGGGTTTCGTACGTATAATACGCCATAAAGTGCGTATCATATGCACGCGAAAAACTGCGTACCATAAGCACGGCAAAACTCCTTTTGGCTCGTACTATTGATACGCATTTTCGTGTGATCGGGCTCGATATTCTTATAGTATGATGACCTCTTTATCAAAAGCTCAAGGAAAAGTTGATTTCTCAGTTTTTTCATGCACCTGTCAATTTTGAGATTTTGCACTTTTTGGCTTTTCATAAAGGGTTTTTTCAGACTGGTGGAAAGAAAACATTAAAAATAAAATTTTAAGTGCATCTTTTATAGCACTTTAGCTATTTGCATCTGTAGATTTCAATTACAGTAAATATCTTTAAAGGCCGTTTTCTCAAAATGAGTTTTTACATACACCAAATGAGTCAAAATGAGATTTTACATACACCAAACTTTACAGTTTTATTCCTATCTATATTCTGAAGGTTTTTACAGAGGGATTTGTTGATATATGATTTGATTTTATACAACATTTTAATTGATTTAAAAGAAATTGAGAAAATTATTATTATTTTAAATATTTTTTCCTTATTTATGGAGTGATAAAAATAGATATCCAAAATTCCCTCTGTAAAACTTTGAATTTAATATGTCAAAAAAATTAAATGAGAATTTTGAACCTGACTTCATCCAATATTCAGATATTTGTTCTAGAAATGTATGCAAATTAGTGCATATTTAATTAGATAATGCCTCATTTGCATATTTAAACATAACATTTCAGAAAACTTGTGATGCAATTTTTTTTTTTTAGCAATTTTTAATGTAATCAATCAGCTGGGGAAGTATGGTGATATCTGTTGGTTAATTTTTTTCCCCTATTCACCAGGGGTGTCTCGCCAATTATACATTATTTAAGCGTATTCTCTTCATTAGGTTGTTGATATAGCAGCTGTACACATGCCAAGTAAATTTCATTCATAATGTTTCTCTTTTAATCTGATATAAAATTTCATACCGTATTGTCCCTCATAACCGGTATAACAAGCCTATAAACAAGCTTAATTGTTACATACTAGTTTGACATGACAGAAGAAAACGGAAAAGATTAGTGTAGTCTTTCAAAATACTCCCTCACCTTGCTCATCTTCCAAGTAGACTTTTCTCTGAACCTGCTGCAAGCGCCACAGAGAAAACGAACGCATGCAATATCTGAGGTAAAATGAAATGATTTTGTTTTCCGCTCCAGATAGACACTTTTCAGAATGATATTAATTTTAAAATGTATCATAACAGTAACAGTAATTTAAACGTAGCCTTTGTACAAAATATAAAGCAAAACATTAAATGTGAGAAGAAAAAAAAATGTAAACGACTAGTATTTCCAAGTCGACTAGGAGCAGCTGTATAGTTTAATCGATTAGTTGACTAGCCTTGCACATCCCTAGTTTAGGCAACCACAAAAAATTAATTAGTGAATCAGTAAAATGAAATTATAGTAGAATAACACAGTGGTCATGTGACATCTTACATGGCTCTCTTGTCCCTCTCTCAGGTTATAGGTGAGGTCGTGCGTGATGTCCTGCACAAAACGGTGGGAGTATTCAGGATACAGGTCAAGCACCTCATAGAGACCCCTCAGATTAATGCACTGCAGGTCACAGTACGTCAGTGCCTTCACGTCAGCATTTGTCTTTATGACGCGGTCATCAACTGACATGTTGGCACCAATCAAGTCGCCTTTACCTGGACGTGTCACACAAAAGCACACAAACAAACAGGAAGATGCAAAAACACATGAACACATGAATATTTTGTCAGATATCACTTGGGAGTTACAGGAGTCAGTGTGTCAATATGTGTCAATATGTAGGCTAAAGTGGACAGCTAATCCAGCATGGGTTCCCCTATGAGTCTCTAACTATGAGAAATTTATATAATAGAAGAAAAACATAAAATTGTCTCCAAGTAATGTTAACCAGAGACCTTATTTTACACATAAATCGAAAACCACTATTATTAAAACCCATTAGAAACTCCCAAAGGAACTCGAGGCTCGAAAATGCTAATTTGTTCAGCATTTTAGCACCGTGGGACTACAAACAGCTCTATTAGCAGCACAAAAACATACTGTATAAAAAGCACATGCGTATGTAAACACAAAAAACTGAACCTTCTTGAGAACTCAATGTCAGAGAGACCTTCCTTTGTCAGCAGGGTGGATAGAGTGTGTGAGGGAAAGATGAGAAAGATAGTGTGTGTTCTTTTCCTGTCAGAACTCATAAGGTGATATTAACACAAACACACAGCCACACACATGCGCGCCCACACACACACACACAGGCAGGACCTAACAGGATGATGGGGATTATATTTTTTTCACACATTAGGTCCACTGTCCTATGAGCCTGCTGTGTGTGTGAAGCCTCACAGAGAGAATGACCAATCACAGAGAGCAGTTTTTGTTGGCAACTGTAGGAACACATGGGCCCTAAAGTCTTCACTTAATGAGAGGCAGTAATTTTTCCCTTCATGCTAAAACTACACTGAGCCTTTTGAGCTGTGTGACTTTGTGTAATTTTTGTGTTTGTGTAAACTGACCGAGGATGGCTAACACCATGCTGTCCTTCAACACCTCCATGGAGCCAGAGCAGACAAAGAAAAGAGCCTGTAGAGCATCTCCCTGCCGAAGAAGATACTCGCCCGGTGCGCAAAACGTCGTCTTAATGTGCAAGGAGAGAGAGCGGAGACACCCACGACTCAGAGAGGAGAAGACGGAAAGCTCTAGGATCTCTTTATTCAGATGCATTGCGATGTCCGAACGCAACTCATCTGGAAAGTCTCTCAAGAGCTGGGGAGAGTGCATAGGAAGGAGAGAAAAAGAAAAGAGAAAAGAAATAAGAAACAGAACAAGCAAAAAAGAATAAAGAAAAAGGATAATAAAAATAAAATGAGAAAACTAAAAAAAGAAAAGAAAGGTGTAGTTACATTCATTAAACTGGCACTTAAATCAGTAAGCATGCCACTTTATGAGTTTCCACCCTTAAAAATGAAACTGGAAGTATTCCGGCCATGCCTCATTCCTGCCCTCCGCCACCCTTCATCTGCTCTGCTCATCCATCCATATATGCAACCATCCTTCAGCCTGACTGAATGGCATCTGTCACTCTCCTTCACTCACAGCACACACATCCCTCTTTATCTCTTGCTCTCTGTCTCCTGCTCTCCGGCCATCAGCCTCACCATCTATTATTCATAAATCTGTGATTTAGCAAGGTGTTTAGATTTCATCTCATTTTTTCCCGCTTTCTCTCTTGACTCTGGAATAAAGTCCTGGGCTCAAGGACAGAGCGCACGCAGTTGTCCCCTCCTCAAGTGTCCAACTGTCTATCTAAATTATACTTGCTTTAGCTGTTCCTTTGCTCTTGGCTTTAGTATGTTACTTCATTATTATTACATCACTTACAGTACCATAGTATAAAAATGTAGGTTTGGACTTGATACCATGGTTTTCTTTCATGTTGGAGTACCATGTAAATAAAATGGTATGTGAATATGTTAATTGAAATTAATTATGGAATTAATATTATTGCATGAAAATTACAATAATATTATAGAACAGCCATTATATTATTAAAGTGTTAGTCATTAATTACTCATTAATTACCTCATGTCGTTCCACACCCGTAAGACTTTCATCTTCGGAACACAAATTAGGATATTTTTGATAAAATCCGATGGCTCAGTGAGGCCTCCAATGCCAGCAAGACAACTGACCCTTTGCAAAGACCCGCCCCCCTTAGTTACTGTTGCTTTGTCCAACAAGCCATGGCGCTGTCACGCCACACACAGTGAAAAATACATCACGGAGCAAAGAGGACACTGACAACACGTCGACAGACAAGACAGAGCAGGTTACTTATGGTATTAAACAAAGTCCCAGCTTTCAAACTGTCTAATTTAAGAAATTCAAACAATAAAAACCATTTTGTGGCTCTTTAATATGTTGTGACAAATTGCAGCAAGCAGCTCGTGAACCGGTCATCTCTTCCTACTAGTTAATTTATATCCGCGGAAACGCGGAAAGACGTCAGTACACACCATTTTTCAAGCTCAAGTCCACCGAGGTTAATCTTCTAACTCCTGACTGCTTTGTTGGACAAAATGGCGGATTCTGCGTTATGACTGGTTAGATCGCTTGTCAATCAAACTCCCGGCGAAGGGTCAATTAACACTTTCAGATGCCCAGAAAGGTACTAAAGAAATATTTAAAACAGTTCTTGCGAGTATAGTGGTTCAACCTTAATGTTATGAAGTGACGAGAATACTTTTTGTGCGCCAAAAAAGACAAAATAACGACTTTATTCAACAATATCTAGTGATGGGCGATTTCAAAACACTGCTTCATGAAGCTTCGAAGCTTTACGAATCTTTTGTTTCAAATCAGTGGTTCAGAGCGTGTATCAAACTGCCAAAGTCACGTGATTTCAGTAAACAAGGCTTCATTACATGCTTCGTTATGTCATAAGTGTTTCATAACATTTCGAAATTTCAATGGTTCACGTGACTTTGGCAGTTTGATACACGCTCCGAACCACGGATTGGTGTAATTAATGACAGAATTTTCATTTTTGGGTGAACTAACCATTTAAAATAAAAATTTCTCACTACATAATGAATTTTATTTAATTTATAAGTTAAATAATTATCCAAACAATGCATTAATCAAATTATGGCATTTATTGGTGACCTAATACTTAAGAACTGATAACCAAATATTGTTTGAATACTGGTCTATCGAACCAGTATTTTATTGGTCTATCAGTCTATCAGCTTATCTATAATTATTTATAGGAGATTTCTGTTACTCATTAGCAGATAGGATTTCTTAATGTAATAAATAAAATATTCATAATGGACAACAATAATTTATATTTAAATGTATAATATTTTAGAATAGCTGTTTTAATATTAATAATACTAATCAACAAATAAAAATGTATTATTATTATAAACATCATTATCATAATCATTTCACATTTCTATCTAGATAATGAATAGCTGTTATTTTGAAAGTTTATCCATACAATACATGAAACCAAAGACGCCATTAATATTAAAGTACTGATAACCAATTAATGTGTAAATATTGGTTAAAAAAAAATAAAACTGGTCAACTTTTTGGTCTATCAGACCATATATAATTTTTTAAAGGGGATAAAAACTATTTATAAGGGTTGAAAACAATAGATTAACAATAAAGATTGAATCTAAAGCCTGAAGAGGCCACTTTAAAAGTTTAATGTTCTGTCCCAATATGTTCAACTGTATGAAACACTAGAATGCAGTAGGGAAGCACACTGTATTCTTGTAAAGTTGGCACATCTCGCACAGTGCAGCTGCAAGGAATTCCGCATCGTCAAATGATTCAGTTGTGCTGTGTAATACTCTCTGAAGCGTGGGGTTTACCTCGTTGGAGTCGATGCCGTTGTTGACGGACCAGGTGGTCTGAAAGTACTCCAGCATTCGCTGTTTGAGGCTCTGGGGCAGGTGGTGCACACGGATGAAATCCTTCAGGTCTTTAGTGCGTGTGTGGTAAGAGGACCAGCGTGAGTACATGCGTTGGATTATGGCCGTCACGTTGCCGAAGACCAGAGCGTGCATCAATGCTGCCAAAGATATAATGACACACACGCATATCGTTTGAATGTTAACGATTCTGATTCTGTTTATCAATTCTCATTGATTCCTAATTTCAATTCCAATAAGGTAAAAAAAACTTAGATATAACTCACATTTATTTTAAGTCTTATTGCGAAATATTTCATTGTGGCTGAATACCATGAACAAAAATCAACAGGCTAAAGAACACTTACACAAGGAACTTTTGCTTATGGTTTAAAAATCCCACAGCAAAAACAACTAGCCTAACTAATATCAATTTTAAGCATTATTAAAGACAAGTAAACACTCAGTAATTTAAAAAGGACAAATAAAAAATTAGCAATCGCACAAATAAATACAACTGAACAAAGATATGATTGAAATAAACAGTGTTTTAAGATTTTCAGCTATTCAAGTACAGAAACTGTAATCAACACTGTAAAATAACACTGCACTTTATGAGTAAAATATACATTACAAATATAATTACATAAGTTATTTAGTCCACAACAGCTTTGTCTTTTGTTGTTCGATTAACGTTATTATACAGACGGCAACAGGAATATTAAGCTGCTGTCACTTTAAGAGTTGCACGGACACAACAGACCGTGTTTACGAGGATATTTTGACATATTTTTGTTTGTATTTGTCCGTTCAAGTGCAAAAACACGCAGAAGAGCACTCTGTTCAGTATTGTGCACTATTCAGTATGAGAGGCGAATTTCTGTGCGCACGTCACTTTGGATGTGTGTGAATGGTTTGAAGCGCTTGAATGGTTTAAAGTCATATTCAAATGCACAAAAAGGAATCAAATTTTTTATTTTATAACAAGTAACTGATTCCTGACCTTAAGTATTCGATTCCCAACCCTACACATGCATGAATGTACATAAAACTTGAATGTCAATTCATAATTGTGAACAAAATTGTTTTTTTAATCATGCAGCTTGCAAACAATAATTAATGTTCATTGTCCATGATAAAATAAAATAAATCAAGCTTGATTTATAAGAAAATGTTTATAAAAAGATTGTAAAATTACTTTTGTTATTGAGTTCTGTAGATGACAAAGTTATCATATTTATTTTAGAGGCTCTTGTCTCTCTAAGATCTCTGGTAATACACAGGTGGTGACTGAATGTGTATATATGTGTTGGGGTGTGTAATTGGGTATTATTGTATGTTTGGGAAGGGAGCAATACTGCCCCATGGCGAATGGTGACATTTCACAAAATAAAGGCCATGAATTTTAAATGCGAACAGCTGGCGTGACCTCATATCATCCTATTTAATGACAGACGAACATATGTAAATGCATGCGGTTATGCAGACATTGATGTTGTGTATTATTGTACATTTTTTAATTGACATTTTTATATATTTTCTTGTTTACTTTTTGTAAATATACAGTTTTATACAAATCTTTTTATACACACTTTTATACAAATATCTACAACTAACTTTTTTGCAATACAACTCTACTGTCTTGTAAAAACTAACAGTGATTCAACCTCATTTTTAGTTTCTAAATAAGCAGCAGACACATACAGCCTCCAGTTTTTGGATCCTAATGATAATCCAAATTTGTTCTACCTCCAAAAATGTATTTAAAAATATCCCCTAAACTTCAACCTTTCTGCAAACACACACACACACACCTCCGATAAGCATGGTGCAGATGGAGAAGATCTTCTCTGCGTCTGTGTTGGCAGAGACGTTTCCGAAGCCCACGCTGGTCAGGCTGCTGAGGGTGAAGTACAGCGCTGCAATGTAGATGCTCCGCAAAGACGGTCCACTGCTCAGCGTTCTGTTGACCGCTTCCATGCCCACCTCCTCATATGGAGACTCCAACCGCTTCCCGAGCTCATGCAGCCAACCTGAGAGAGCGAGACAAAGGAGGAAGTGTTAGATGTAATTAAAAAACTCACACTAAAATGTGTTTGTGTATCAGTTTCCATATGGTGGAAAATTTGCGCTCACTGCAATGAAACATCAGCTAAAGGAAATAGTTTATCTTAAAAAGGAAATTTCTGTCATTATTTACCTGTATGACTTTCTTTCTTGCGTGGAACACAAAAATAGCTATTTTGCAGAATGTCCACACTATCCTTTTGCATACAATGAATACCATACAGTGACTCGTTTCAGGGTTGTTTCAGGAGAAAAAAGGACAAAGAGGGATCATAAAAGTACCATTAAAGTAGTCCATACAACTTGTGTGATATTTTTGAATAAGGAACAGACTGTTTCTTATTCAAAACAAAAATGTTTGTTGAGCACCAAATCAGCATATTAGAATGATTTCTGAAGGATCATGTGACACTGAAGACTGAAGTAATGATGAAGAAATTTCAGCTTTGTCATCACATGAATAAACTACATTTTGAAATTTATTCAAACAGAAAAAAAAGAATTTAAATTTTAATAATATTTTACAATGTTACTGTTTTTTTTCTGTATTTTTGATTAAATAAATGAAGCCTTGGTGAATAAGAGACTTCTTTCAAAAATATTAAAAGACTAACTTTTTCAAACTTTTGACAGGTACTGTACAATGTAAACACCATGAATAACATTCATTCTGCACCAAATTTTGGAATTTACACCAAGGCAATTCATCAAACACTTTGCCTTCTTCATAAAACAATCCTTGTGTTTGCTGATAAGGAGCGACCCATCATTTCTCACATACCACACTATCTAAATCAGGGTACCAGAGAGGAGATTCCAGCCCAGTGTTGCTATAGTAACTGCCCATCAGAGCAGGCCGGGGGTCAGTGGTCGGATGCCGAGGGGAAGCAGCAACTTTCCATCAATACTGATCTGGGATCAGGCGGTGGGAACGCTGGTACTTTCACAGCAATCCGTCATTACGGACCATAGAGCAGCACACTGGGCCTAATTACAGCCCCTCCTGTAGTCAAGATGGAGAGAGAGGCCCGCGGCACGACGTCTGGGTGACTGGTTTGTTTGCCGTTCACTCACTCTTTCACTCACTTGGCTGCTTGCTGTCCCTAGTGCATTCTTCCCATCTTCCTCCTCCACTATCACTGTCCATAACACCATCTAACAGTGTCAGGCTTATCGCACTTCTTCTGTAACTAGAAATTCTGCTTTCCATTATCATTTGATGTCTTCATCACTCTCTCTCTCTCTCTGTCTTGCTCTGAACGCATCAGATTAAATCCATTCATATTATGTCCATAATGCAACTTTAACAAATCCATTACAAACTGAAATGAAACTGAAGAGCCAGACTTGTGTTGAATCAATTAACACACTGCTGCATGATTGCTTCGGTTCAATAATTCAAAAATTAAAGTTCATCTCAAAATGAAAAGTCATTTACTCACCCTCATGTCGTATCAAACTTTATGTTTAAAGCAAAAAAAAACATTAAAAATGTTTCAGTGTTTTTTATCCATACAATGAAAGTCAGTTGGGTCCAATGTTGTTTTTGACTTTTATTGTATGGACAAATATCTTCTTTTGTGTTCCACATGAGACAGAAAGTCATACAGGTTTAGACATGAGGGTGAGTAAATGATGACATTTATTAGCTACTATTAGCGTTTTATTCAATCCAGGCTCACTGAAAAAACGTGCCAGTGGTGGCATTTACAACACTTTCAAAGTGAAACGACCAGGGACTAGTGCTACAAGAATGTTCAGATTTATTTCAGAAACGCGTAAACATAATTCTGGAAATGTTATATTATGTTGAATGTTGTACATATTGCCGCAGTTCAGAAATGTTTGGTGAGTGGCGAAGGTTAAAGGGGGGGGGGATCTAATGATATTTCATGTATTCTGACTTATTTATACTGTTAAAGAGTTGCATTCTCATGCTTAACATGGCCAAAGTTTCAAAACACAAGTTGGACGTATGACAGAGTATTTCTGTGCAAAATACACTCCTTCCTGATTCAGATAAGTTTTGGAAAAAAAATTTCGAGTATGGCCCTGTATCACGTCATAAAGGGCGGAATTCCTTGTATGGACACAGAGCGAGAGCAAGAGCACGCCCATCAACATGCTTCGTTTGGGATACGGAAGCCGAGAGATTTTTCAACAATGTCACTAAAGAAGTGTGCTTTTGGTTGTGAGGGAAAAATAACCTTTTTCAGCTTCCCAAAGAACCCAGCGTTAAGGGAACAGTGGATGCAGTTTTTCCAGAGCAGCAACGGAGTTGTGCACGTATGTTTGTTTGTTCCCGGAATTTCTGTGACGAATGTTTTGTAAACAAGTCCCAGTTCGACGCTGGATTTGCAAATTGGTTGACTTGAGACTGAGTCCCAGCGATAGATCACAGTCATGAGTCAGAGTGTGTTATGTACCCTTTAAAGGCACAATATGTAATTTTTTTTGCCGCTAGAGGTCTCCAGGCTAGAGGTTAAAAATAAAGGCATAGCTTGATGATGCCTTGATTTCGCGGAATCATGGGAGGTGTTGTCTTCACCTCTACAGTCAGTGGAAAAGAATTGGGATGGGACTCGGGCAGAAATCATGTTCAAGGGTGAGATTATTAACGTTACTATAGTATGAAGCAGAGCAGGGCCGAGTGCTGTGCGAGCAGAAACGAGGCCGCGGGAGCGATTGCTAATAATAGACGAGTGCGACACACAGCTCGAGAGCAGCAAAACTTTTATTATGCCGCAATCGCCGCTTCCGCTTCTTCCGGTGAAGCGTATGTGGGCTAAAGCAGCACTGTTTTATATATATATATATATATATATGATATTAAATATTATTAANTATTAGCCGCTTGATGGCTACTATGAGACACTTATTGCACACTGCAGTAAGCTAGATCGATATTAGGCATAGTTAAACATGGTATTCGCTGTAAATCAAGAAAACGAGATTTAAACATTTTATAATATACAACCCGAATTCTGGAAATGTTGAGACGTTTTTTTTTTTATTTGAATAAAATGAAAACTTAAAGATTTTCATATCACATGAGCCAATATTTTATTCACAATATAACATAGATAACATAACAAATGTTTAAACTGAGAAATGTTAAAATTTTTTGCACAAAATGAGCTCTTTTCAAATTTGATGCCTGCTACAGGTCTCAAAATAGTTGGGATGGGGGCATGTTTACCATGGTGTAGCATCTCCTCTTCTTTTCAAAACAGTGTGAAGACGTCTGGGGATCGAGGTTATGAGTTTCTGGAGTTTTGGTGTTGGAATTTGGTCCGATTCTTGCCTGATATAGGTTTCCAGCAGCTGAAGAGTTTGTGATCGTCTTTGACATATAGGTGAAAGATCTGGACTGCAGGCCAGATCTGGGCTGCAGAAGCCATACTGTTGTAATAGCTGCAGTATGTGGTTTTGCATTGTCCTGCTGAAATACACAAGGCCCTCCCTGAAATAGACGTCATCTGGAGGGGAGCATATGTTGCTCTAAATCCTTTATATACCTTTCAGCATTCATAGTGCCTTCCAAAACATGCAAGCTGCCCATACTGTACTTATGTACCCCCATTCCATCAGAGATACTGGCTTTTGAACTGAACGCTGGAAAGTCTTCCTACTCTTTACCCCGGAGGACACGGCGTCTGTGATTTCCAACAAGAATGTCAAATTTGGACTCACCTGACCATAGAACACTTTTCCACTTTGAAACAGTCCCACAGGACACGACAAAGCTTCTGGACCATCTTCACATATGGCTTCCTTTTTGCATTATAGAGCTTTAGTTGGCATCTGCAGATGGCACGGCGGATTGTGTTTACCGAGAGTGGTTTCTGGAAGTATTCCTAGGCCCATTTAGTAATGTCATTGACACAATCATGCCGATAAGTGATGCAGTGTCGTCTAAGGGCCCGAAGACCACGGGCATCCAATAAAGGTCTTCGGCCTTGTCCCTTACGCACAGAGATTCCCCCAGTTTCTCTGAATCTTTTGATGATGTTATGCACTGTAGATGATGAGATTTGCAAAGCCTTTGCAATTTGTCGTTGAGGAACACTGTTTTTAAGCTATTCCACAATCTTTTTACGCACTCTTTCACAGCTCTGCCCATCTTTACTTCTAAGAGACTGCCTCTCTAAGACACCCCTTTCACAGCCAATCATGCTACAGACCTGATATCAATTAACTTAATTAGTTGCTAGATGTTCTCCCAGCTGAATCTTTTCAAAATTTCTTGCTTTTTCAGCCATTTGTTGCCCCCGTGCCAACTTTTTTGAGACCTGTAGCAGGCATCAAATTTGAAATGAGCTCATTTAGTGGATAAAAATGTAAAAAATGTAAAATTTCTCTGTTTAAACATTTGTTATATTATCTATGTTGTAATGTGAATAAAATTTTGGCTCATGTGATTTGAAAGTCTTTTAGTTTTCATTTTATTCAAATTTAAAAAACATCCCAACTTTTTCGGAATTTGGGTTGTATATATAATATATATTTTAATCCAAAAATCATACATATTGTGCCTTTAATGCAGTCGCGTTTAAAAATTTCGTGTTTGAAAAAAAAAAAATATCCTTTAATCCCTCCCTATTGTAGCTTATGCTACTCTGAGCAATGTCTGAAACTTGTATTGTGAGCACTTCTTGTGTCTATTAGCTTCTTCATGATGAATCGCTTGTTGTATTCCTCACTTGTAAGTTGCTTTGAATAAAAGCGTCTGCCAAATAAATAAATGTAAATGTAAAATAACGTACCAACTACACTAATCCCTACACTGAACCCAACCAATACAAAAGCAATCATGAGAAAAAAATTGCATCCTTTGAAGCAATCACACCATTTTAGCTTGCTTCTACAAGTATTTGAGCTTTTTTATTTAGTGTCATGACTAGTGTTCATGGGATTTGTACCCGAGCACTCTGCTTTGCAAGTGCAATTCTGTACCAGGTGAGCTGCTAAGCAAGTTTACTACATCAGAAAATCTATACATATGGAGCTGATTATGTGATGCAAATGTCAAAAAGTACTAGTTTATAAATCATGCTCTGTGGTAAAAGTGTTTTGAGGTCATAACAGTGTTGTGCAAGAAACCACATAAAAATAAGTCTCTATTAATTGCTAATCTGCCCCTTTAATCATTATTTGTGTGAATAGGAATAAAAGTTGGTGTTTTTTACTGCCGTTAATTGTATGTATAGGTAAGTTTTTGGAGTTTTGCATGGGTAGAAGCATGCTTTCCAGTGAGCCTAGGTTGGTTTTCTCTCACACATACACACTTTCTTTCAGTCTGTGAGTCAATGAGTTAATTTTTTGTGCCAGTCTCACCTATATCCCAGGTGTCTGCGTTGCTCTCCACCTCCTTCTTGCCGATGATGTACCAGATGCAGGCCATCCAGTGGGCCAGCAGTGCAAACATGGACATGAGCAGGGTCAGCACCACCGTACTGTGCTGGGAGTAACGGTCCATCTTCTGCAGTAGGCGCAGCAGTCTCAGCAGTCGCACGGTCTTTAGCAGATGGACCACTGACACCTGGCAGAGGGGAAAGGGGAACTCACATTAACTGTCGAGCATTTGCTCTGCATGCAAGTGCGTTTGAGGGCTGAGAAGGGCACGTGCTTGTCTTGTTAAATGATGGATATAGTGTGGTGCATCCAAAATCAGTTTAAACCTAATTAAACAAGACAACAGGATAGAAGTCCTTAGATTCCGACAATAAATCTTTAAAGTACTGTTGCTGTACAATGGTATAGTAAATAGCCACAGTAAAAAACATGTTCATACAATGGTGCTTTTTAGAAAGTAAATACAGAGGGAAAACGTACAATAAAACAGTTAGCAAAAACATCTCCAAGCAGATGTTTAGGGGTCACGGATGTCTTGGATAATGGTGTAAGCATGCAGCCAGGTACGAGAGCTCTGAGACAGCTGGGATTAAAATATTTAAAAGATCATCATTAGACAGAGACATTCAAGCCAATTATAGTGGTATAAAACATCTTTTCTCTCTTCTCTCTCTGTCTCAGTCATGCAGAACCGCATGTTCTCAGGTGAATGGAAATATACCACCCACTAATAAACAAGACAATAAACCACAAGAAACTCACTGCAGTTGTGTGGGATAAGAAGAGTCTAAACATAAAAAAAAAAAAAGGAGAACAAAACAGGCTGCCTAAGTACATGCTTTTTAGTATAACAATCATTATCTTCTGTTCTCTGGAGGTCTGACTGTGTTCTCCGTCACTGTCATTTTGTCAGAAAACAGACATATGTATCATTCAGGGTAAAAACTGACATAAAACAGTTACCAGCCACTTAATGCTTTTGAAAGAAGTCTCTTATGCTCACCAAGGCTGCATTTATTTGATCAAATATACGGTAAAAGCAGCAATATTATTATGAAATACAATTACAGTTTAAATTAACTTTTCTATTTCAATATATTTTAAAATGTAATACATTCCTGTCACGTCAAATCTGAATTTCCAGTAGCCATTACTCCAGTCTTCAGTGTCACATGATCTTTCAGAAATCATTCTTATATGCTAATTTGGTGCTCAAGTAATATTTCTTATTATTATCAATGTTGAAAACTCTTGTGCTACTTAATATAAACTGTGATACATTTTCAGGATTCTTTGAGTAGCAAGTTCTTCTCGAAATAATTATTTTTTTTTTAAATGTTGACCCCAAACTTTTGAATGGTAATGCATTTCACCTACTTCAAGAAAAATAGCTACATTCTTCAGGAATCCTCTGATTTAAAACATTAGTTTCAAATTCTAAAAACGAAGTCTGACCGCTGATGATTTGTCATAAATATGCTAGAAAAAACATCCCATTTTCATCATGGTTAGTAAAAAAATTTCACATGCTTTATTTTTCTGTGTCCCTGTCCCAGATTAACTTGCTAATATTAATGACTACAACAATAGCTATAACATGTTAGAACAAGTAACTCTACACAATTTAAGCAGTACTTTTATGTACATGTAGTTCATCAGTATTTCTCATTAATTTACAATTTACAAAGTAAAAATGAATAGTGTTAGCGAAATATTTATGCAAAAACTTACTGTTAGACCCTTTAGACATGTTATTCTATATATTCAGCAGAATGGCCTTAATAAATTCGTTTTATGTGTAATGTTTTATGTATTGAAGGAGGTTTAAAGTGAATGAGCAAGTGAGAGAGAGTTTTAAAAAGCCCATATATTTTCCATAACTAAATATTCGGTATGACTACATATATAAAAATAACACTTCATATTAACCTGAACACGAACTTTCACACATGCACAATACAGTACACACCGCTATTAGATAAGTTTGTCCAGAGCTTCAGGCAGTAACTAGCCAGCAATATTCATCACAGCCTCTCTTATTATAATCAGACAATCCCTTTGAGAACCAAGCCTTTCACATCCCTGCAGCATTAAATAATAATACATGTTCTAATGGCCACAATCTTTCACTTGACAATCAAATATTAATAAACATCAAGAGAACATGGTCTCAGAAGCAAAACCAATGAACATTCATGTCATTAGAGAAACAAAAAGGCTGAACTTAACAGCTGGTTTAAAATTAGATAAGGAGGGTGAAAATGGAGGTGGACATAGGGTAAGGCCATGGGTTCATATACTGAGCTTTATGTGGTAATGTGTCAATGTGTATTACTAACTAAATCACCCATACTGCTAACAATGTGTCGGTGGGTGAAGAGGAAAGGGAAGTGATGGGAAAGAAAGGGTAGAGATAGAGAGCAAAGGAAAGGAATGGAAAGGGTCAAAAAAGGGAAAGGGAGAGGATAGGATAAAGACAGGAAAAGAAAACAAAAATAAAAACAAAAGGAAATAGGCATGGACAGGAAAAGGGAAAAGGAGGAAAGGAGAGAAAAAAAAATTAAATAAATGGAAATTAAATATTTTTCTAAAGTAAAAAATAAAGGAAAATTAAAATGAATAGGAAAGAAGAGGAATGGAAAATGAAATAAATGGAAATTGACTAGGAAAAGAAAAGACAAGGAAATGAGAGGAAATGTTAAAGGAAAATTAAAAGAAGAAAAAGGAAAATAAAAGGAAAATAAAAGGAATGGGAAAGAAGAGTCAAGGAAAAGGAAGGAAGAATGAAGGAAAGGGAATGGAAATGGGCCAGGGGCATGGAGAAAAAAAGGAAAAGTAATGTAAATGGACCAAGAAAGGAAAAAGTAGTAATGGGGAGGAAAAGGAAACAGAATGGAAAAAGGCCAGAATAGGAAAGGAGAAGGAATGAAGAACAAAGGAAAATTAAAAGGAACATAAAGGAAATTGGCCAGGATAGGAAAATGGAAAAGGAAAATGGAAAGGAAATGGAAACGAGTAGAAATTGGTCGGGATATAGGAAAAGGAAAGAAGAGGATAGGCGTGGAAAGGAAAAGGAAAAGAATGAAAATTGGCCAGGATAGGAAAAGGAAAGGGAAAGAAGAGGAAACAGAGGAAAGAAATGGAAATAGAATATGAAAAGAAAAAGAACACAAAATGGCCAAGACAGGAAAAGGAAATCAAACAGGAAAGGAAAAGAACAAGAAAGGAAACCAGAGAGGAAAACAGAGGAGAGTGGAATAAAAGAAATGTCATTCTTCACTTCTGATATCTTTTTGTGGGCTCATGTCTGTGTGTGTGTGTGTGTGTGTGTGTGTATCTATATAGTGGAGCTGAAGGGCAGATGTGAAGGGATACGAGAGAAGCAGAGGTGCAATCTGTAATTGGAGCAGATTTAAGAGAACATCTCGGAGACAACAAGGTCTGTATTACAGCGGCACTCAAATAGAGTCCACTGCATTTCATTCTCCTCCTCTTAATAAGCCTCAGTGGATTTCAAGCGCTCTTTTGTTGTGTTTCGCTGTACAGAGGGATGCAGGGTTTCATTACTGCATGTGTCATCACTGTAAGTGTGTGTGTCCAAGTGGCACTGATCGATTCCGCCAGTCTGAATTGGCCAGAAAAGCTGACTGTCTTTTTCTGTGAATTAAAACTAGGAGCCTGTGACCCTTGGTTTTGTATAGGAGTCGTCAGAGGCAGTGTTAGCCAATTTTAGAGTCTGTTATACATCTTTATTTGTACCCAGGATCACTCATTAAAAGTTCTACATCCATGATGTCATCAAAAGGACTTCACGGTTACTACTCCAGGGTCAGCCAGCAAAGTGCCGCTGCTCAATATTTTGTTTTACACTTAAGGTAGAGCAAAACAAATCACTGAGCTAAATAGAGTGCCAGAGGGGCTAAAAAAAGAAATATCTGGAAGTCCAAAAGTGGTCATGACGGTTCAAGCAAGACCAGATGGAATCTTAAATCTTTACTGTTAATTGGAGGAAGCTATTCTACAGAAAATGTATTTCAACAGGGTGAAATGCGCTGAGAGTACTACATTATTATCATTTACATATATGGCAGACACTTACATATGGCAGCGAGCTTACATTGCATTCAGGGCATACATTTTATCAGTTCATGCTTTTCTGGAAATCATGACCTACTGTTTGAGCTACAGGAATGCTTTTTCGCAGCATTGCATTTTGGCAGAAGTCAGAGCCAGAGTGGGGCTCATTTTCAGCCTGAGATTTTAAACAAAGCATGACGTGCATTTTATGTATTGGATTACCAAACTTGATCAAAAGCAAAATTGCAAAACCAGGCTCAATTGCATTCCTGGAAGATTTTATTTAAGCAAAGCAAGGCAAGGCAAGGGCTTAATTTGTAATTTGGTAACACTTTATTTTACAGTGCCGTAGTTACACGTTACTACATGTACTTACTTTAATAATAACAGTAAATTATGCATAATTACAAGTAACTAACCGTAAACAAAACCCTAACCCTAACTGTAACTCTATAGTAAGTACATGTAGTTAATTAATAGTACTCAGTACTTATGAGTAATTACAATGTAACTACGGCACTGTAAAATAAATTGTAACCTTTAATTTAAATGACTTTTTTTTTCTTATTAAAATAGTTTATAGAATGTATATCACCAAAATACAACCAAGCCACAGAACTATGTTTATCTTTTTTAAAACATGGAATGCAGGGTAAGACACTTTTAGAACAAGAAATAGTATGGTATCTTCATGAATCTGAAAAAGCATGACAACATGAAAGAGAGCTCAGTTCAGTCTGGTTTTCTGTGCGCACACAGTTAGCCGCCTCTCAGACATCAGCGCTCAAGTACTGCATTGAGCTCTCTTTCACGTCTTTTCACCCTTGAATGGACATATATATATATATATACACACAAAATTATGTCAAAATGTCAGTTTTGCCGAGTATTCACGTAAACACAGTCGGTTATGTCTTAAGTGAACGTAAACATTTGGGAGAATATCGGATGTGTATCAGTGTATTGGATCTGTGCATTCAGCCTTAAAGTGACAGTAGCCTAATAAAATGCTGCTGTACATCATTAATGTTAATCAAACAACAAAAGAAAAAGAGAAAATCACTCAATTTTTTTGAATGAATAACTTTAAATATAGATTAATCCTTATTAAGGCTATTACTTTATACAAATAAATATGTCTGCTTGAAATAATGCACTGTAAAAAGTGATTTGTTGGCTCAAGACCTATTACTTATAAAGAAAAATTAAACTCAAAAATATATATATTCATAAAATTCCAAGCTCTACTTAACATTTCTAGTGTATGCAACACAAAAATTTTAATTAAAAGGTGAACATAAGTGTATGCGTAAAGTAAATGAAAAAAATTAAGTAACATCAACTAGCACTGAAACTTGGTTAAAATTAAGTAAACCTAACTAATTTAACCTAAACTAACCTAATTTTACGTATTTGTGAGCTACGTGATATGCAAATATTCTATCCAGCCAAAGGGCGAAGCTGGAGGTTTTTTGAAGCGTAATGTGGTGAAGACAGTGAGAACTCTGTCAGGTAAGCTGTCTTTAAAGAAAACGAAGTAAAATATTAGAGTTTGACTATTTAAATATTCATAAACATTCATTTATTGTGTTAGTGGGGTATAACGTTATTCCTAAACCGGAAGCGCAACACAACATTTTCTGAAGATTGATGTGGTGAAGACGGAGAAAAGAGGTAAGCTAAAGTTTAGCTTTACATTAACAAAGTAAAACATTAGATTTTGACTTTTTTAACATTCATTAACACACATTTATTGTGTTAGTGGGGTGTATTCGTAAACTGGAAGCACAACGCAACGTTTTTCTGAAGCGCAATATGGTGATGATGGTGAAAGGAGGTAAGCTAAAGCTTCGCTTTATATTAACAAAATAAAATATAAGTGTGTCGTTTAATGTCAACTTGTTTATTTCATTTGTAGTCACTGGGGATTTGTTAAACTTATATTTTGAAATGCTATGATTTCTTCAACAATCAGAAACATGTTACTTATGAATACTTTGCAACTAGTTCTATACATCGAGTTATGCACATGAAACCGGTTTGCACGCAAGTATATTTTTTTATAAATGTGCGTGCTTCCATTGAACGTATTGTTGAGTACTTAAATGCAGTGTTTGTATTCATGAAGACTGCTTAAGATAAAAGTATCGAGTTTACACAAATGCATATGCATTAATGCATTGAGTTTTCAGTCAGAAAAATAATACCCAAAAATAATACATAATAAAAATTAAAAAAGCTATAGCCTAATAATGTTTTATGTTGTTTAATACTGTTGTTTTCTCTCTCTCCATCTTTCCAGTGTGAACAGTTGTGGTGCAACAATAGAAGGACATGGTGCATCCTTTTTTTGGAGGTAACAATTTTTGTTAATTTCACACTTGACTATTAATTGTTTTTGACAAATTGGCTTTGTCAAATTAAAAGGTGCACCTGGCATATTTTCTGCATTTTGGGTGATTTGTCTGCTTTAAAGGCATCATATTTTTCTCAGTCAGTTTAGATATAAAAGCTTGTATGTATCCATCTTGAAAATTAACTTTTTTGTATCATGTACTTTTCAGACCAATCCTGTCTGCGGAAATACACAGAGAAGTTGATTCAGTGTTTAATGGTTTACCTCTCTGACAATGCTGATAATCTCATCAGGCATTACCAGGTAAGTGTCTGGAATACATTGAAAGCTATACATATGGCAGTGGTATTTAAACCTGGTCTTGGGGACCCAATATGTCTCCCTTATTTAACACACCCGCACATACGCATTCTTTTACAGAATGCATATGTTCAAACATTTCAAAACATCTCATTTTGTGTTATATAAATGCATTATATTTTTCCCACTGTAAAACAATCTGAAACTACCAAGTAATGTTGTAAGTAAATACACATTTGCTATGCTTTTAGGATAGCCATGGTGACCTAAAGGAATTGAAACGCACATGCCTTATTTTTACAGTTTACTGCTGATATTCTTCTCGTTATTTCCCTATAGTGGCTAATAAATCAGAAGTCTCACACATTCACAAAAAACACCTTACCTCCGTGTTGAAAAATAAGGTGGATAGACTAAACACGTACTACGCATGTGCATGCCATCACCGTTTTCACAGGTTCGCATTTTTGCATTTTTTGACAATGGTATCATTTTCAAAAACTTGCACATTGAAACCTGTTTTCAAAAGTTTGCGTTTTCAGGCCACCAAAACGCCATTGGTCTTGTAAATGAACGGCCAAAACGCCTAAAAACTTCCAAGGGAATTTGTGTAAATTGACATCCCTACTGCAAACCTCAAAAATCAACTTAATGGCAGTAAATCAATTTTACCCAAATAAAACAGAAATGAAACAATAAACTGTAACATTTATTTTATTTATTAAATATAATGGTGTGTTTTCTTGTCATTTCAAAACATTCTATCTCATTTTGTGTTATATAAATGCATTATATTTTTCCCACTGTAAAAGAATCTGAAACTACCAAGTAATGTTGTAAGTAAATACACATTTGCTATGCTTTTCTTTAGGATAGGCATGGTGACCTAAAGGAATTGGAACAGCACACACTCTGAGGATTATCACGAAGGTGGCTTCATGGACGATCCTTTAGAGACTGGAACTTTCTTTTAGTCAAATTGTCACTTTTTTCAGAAGTACTACAGTCATGATTTTTGGTTTTAGACTGTTTAAGTAGCTGTTTTCAGAGTAGTATTGCAATCTCTGTCAGAAAACCTAAAATGCTTTATTTTTGTACTAATTTTACTAATTGTGTGAAAACCTTTTGTTGAAATGCTGTCCAAAAATGATGTAAAATGCTCTGTTTTGTGCTTATTGTATGTTTTGTACTTATTTTAAGATATTGAATGTTCTAGAGCAGTACAGTAAGTTTTATTCAATAGCTCAAGGACTAAAATAAATGAAAATTTTAAGTAGGTTCAACTCAATTAACTGTCTTTTTTTTAATGTAAATTAGCTTAAATGTTAAGTTAACAACTTGCTATTGCTTGGTAAATTCAACTTGTGTTTTTAAATAAAAAATTGAGTAAACAAATATATTTACGTACCTATAACAAAGGTTTTATTGTTAGTTTTACATAAATTTGCTTCAAGTTGGATTTACTTAAAAAGTGTAATGCAAAAATGGCGCATATATATTTTAAGTAAATCCAACATCATTCTTTTCAGTGTGAAGAATGGTGTTTGCAAGTTTGTTATAAAGAAAGTATATCAGTAATTGAAAAGAAGACCATGTTAGACTAACTAGACTAAAACTAAATTGCAGTCATAGTCAAAAGACTATGACTAAAACGAAATCAAAATTTGCTGTCAAAATTAACACTGCCTACAGATACTTTTCTAAGGTTAATGTAAACATTTTCTTGTTTTCTGTGTGCCTTCGTTCCCTTTGTTCCCATTTCTCATTTTTGTCATGGTTACTCATTAGTTGACTGATTAGTCCCCACCTGTGCCTTTTTTTCTTTCTTAGTTACTCTGTATGTATAGCCCTCAGTTTGAGATGTTCTTTGTCCGTTCTTTTATGTCTAGTGTTGCTTCAGTGTGTAGTTATTTTACGATCTCCTGCATTATCCTGTTCTTCTGCATGTTTGTTATTTTGTTTGATGAGTTAATAAAAGTGTCTACTGCAAATAGATCCTGCCTAAACTACTCTCTTTCTGCAACCATCACCGTGACAACCCTAGAATGCCGGCATATGGTGCTTATTTATATTCATGAAAATGTTTTCTTTATATAAAAATGTCCACAACGTAGTTGTGCAAGCTGTGATACAGGTAGCTGAAAACATTTTCAAATTAGCCAAAATACATATGTAAAAACAAAACAAAAAAAACACGCCAATTCTGCAGAGTTTTCTGCTGGCACAGATTCTCTGTGTGCCTGCTTTTTTGCAAAATCATGTAAATGTTGTAAATCCAAATTGCATCTGAAAGTTGTGAAAAAATCTTCCCACAGATTTTTCCCCTGATACATTCGTTATAATTTTTTTAATATATGCATTACTCACCACGCTGACTTTGAAAGCGTAAAGGAGATCAAAGGGCAGAGCAGCAACCAGGTCGATGATAAACCAGGTGGTCATGTAATGGATGCAGATCTGCCGCGCATCGAAGATCACCTGCCCCGACTTACTCACGTACGTGGTGCGGAAACTGAACACGATGTCTAAAGCGACAGACAGAGTCAGCGTCTTCAAAAAATACCATCAGCATAATATCAATGAACGTCAGTGTCCATTGAAGCATTTACAACAGCAAAAATGCTTTTCTGCCTGCTATATATCAAGTGAAGTGTTATCACAGACTAACAACAGGAAAATGAAAAATTCATACGCTGTCACCAAATCTGAACACAAGGTGCATTAAATAGAGGCCTTATCAGAATCACAAGAAACAGTGTTATAAGGACAAGACAAAAAATGCTTGCATTACAGTTCATCCTGCTATTGTATTAAACTCAAATCAATAACATACTACATGTATTTTACTTTTCAACCTTATGGAATTAACATCCTTTACATCTCATGTTGTTCTAAAATTGCAAACAAAAACATCCATTTACCTAACAAAGGTGCAGGAAAAAGACAAAAATTGAGGAAAACAGCATGTGTGTTCCTTGTAAGGGTGAGTTCAGGTAAAACTACAAGAGATCAATCATGGAGAGAAATTCAAATGGCAGATGACTTAAAAAATAGCATATTATTTCATTTGTTTCTGCCCTTATAATTCAATTTTTTTTTCTGAATAGCAGGAAACTGAAGGAGAATGATATGCTGCCTTGTGGCAACGCTGCACCACAGAGGGTTAATGGAAGATTTCAAAGAGCCTCATTTAAAGACTTGATTACAATCACGTGTAAAGATATAGATGTGATAAAGCAAAGATAATCTCATAAATCATAATCATGCTCACAATGAAAAACATATTATGTAATTGACCAACTAAAAATATATGTCAAAGATCAAAATTGGATTCTCTTACCAATGATGAAGAGAATCTCGACGGCAATGTCCGTGACGGTGGTGCTACGTGTCAAGTCTTGATCACCAATAAAACAAACATTGTACGGCACAGTCACCGCGACATAGAATGTAGCCAGTAGGATTAACCAATCCCAACCGGCTTTGAAGGTGCTGAAGTGGAGAAGAATGAACTTGGACTTCTTGGCATCAGCGACCTTATATTCAGGGAGAGCTGGTGGATCACCAAACACATTCTAAAAAGATAGAGAACAATAATGGTAGAGAAACTGGTTCTATTTTATCTTTTGTTTTTGTTTTTTTTGTATTTTTCTATATCTTCAGTATTTGAATGGTCTCACCTTGTTAAGTTTGATTTTACTCTGTTTTTGACGGTTGTGCAGGTGTCCTGAAATGTGGTACAGAACTGTGCTAGAACGCAGCCGAGTGGAGCCAAATGGAGACCCACCCTTGACCTTCTCGCGGCGGCACTCTGAGGAAAGGTTGGACGGTTGTTATGAAAGTCAAGGGCAATGTGAAATACAATCCATCAAGAAATAAAAACATACTGCACAAAATAAATTCCATTAATTCTTAAAAACAAAGGACACGACACATCTTCCTGTGGTACTGAGGTTGTTATAATTATGTTTTTCATTTCTTTTTACTTTTTAAAATTAAATAATAAAATGTATTAATATCTGAACAACTCAACATTTGTAGCTATGCATTGACTTGAGCTTGTATTATATGATACTTGAGGTAAGACTCTAAAAAAATGGGGCAATGTTCCTCTAATATATGGTCAAGTAACAAAGAAATATCTAAACCATCATCCCCTAACAACTTGCATTCTTGCTCCAAAATTGTTATGTACCAGCAAAAATTGGTGAAAATAAATGTAGCATATAATTCGGAGAGTTTTTTGCAGTTTTGTGAAGAAAAGCAGAGATTTTCTATCAATACTTCCATGCAAATAGTGCTTGCCACTATTATTGAGTGCAGTTTTACTCAAAATGGCCTGTTTTCCTTCTATTGCCCTCCATACTGCTGTTACACAAAAGCTGGTGTGAAACAAGAATAAGTTCCTTTATGCTGGTGACCTGCTTTACACCAGTGGTTTCCACTAGTAGGGGCTGCCAAAATGTTTTCATTCTCATATTGAAAACATCGGTTTCAATTGATCGAGTGACAGCTAAATACTGCAGTAGGTTTGTTTGATTTAGTCTTTGAGGTTTCCTTTCCTGCAGTGATGTATTTTCAACTGAAACACATTCTGTGTAGATGTAAAGCCAAACCTCTGAAAATCCAAAACATTCCTGCTAAGATGCTGATAGTAAATAAATAAATAAATTCTATGGATTACTATAACTTGAACAACTTGACCATTAATCTAAAATACCCAAACTTTACTGACAAGCTGCTAAAAAAATAGAAATATGAAAAATAGAAAATATGCATTACTATAACCTGAACAACTTAATCCAAAAACCCAAAACTTTGCTGCTAAGTTGCTTAAAAAAATAAATTTAATAAAATAAAACACACTGAAACAGTGACGGCGCTACACCGGGGCTAGGGGAGGCTATAGCCCCGTCAGAATTTTGAATAGCCCCTGTTTAGCCCCCCCAAGCAGTTGAGATGATAAAGAAGACAAGAGTGCAGGTAGGAAACCCTGTCTCTGAGGGGGGCCAAAGAAGGAGAATTGAAAGAGGAGTTAGAGAGAGATAGGTTTGACAGAGAAACTCCTGAGCCAAGACATAAGGGAGAGCAGGAGCAGTGGAAGAACCAAGACGCCCTTTTCTTCGACGCCAGTAACCTCCACGTCATGTGAGCGCAGTTTCCTTTTAGTGCGCTCAAGTTCGTTGTTCCAAATGTAGGCGTGCTGCAAGCGCACTCATAATAGAAGTGACGCGCTTGTTTTTTCCAGGCACAGGGAGTTGAAAAAATCTCAACTTTTCAGAATACCGCAAGAGCACTTCATGTGGCAAGATCCAACCGATCAGCTTCGGCCTTTCCGTAACAAAACATTGAAAGCTCAGCAGAGAGGGCCGAACAGCTGATCATAGCTGTACAGGACAGGATTTTATTTATCATCTCCATATATATATAGCTTTCCTGTAGCTCAGTGGTTAGAGCATGGCACTAGCAATGCCAAGGTCATGGGTTCGATCCCAGGGATTGCACATACTCAGATACAAATGTATAGTATAATGCAATGTAAGTCGCTTTGGATAAAAGCATCTGCCAAATGCATAAATGTAAATGTAAATATATCTAGTAGTAGAGCTAATGCAAGGGATAGAAATTCATTTATCCTTTGCTGAAACTTCTTCATCTTCATGGCAAATGATTGCTTTGCAACGGCAGACAGTACAGGAGCGCAAGCTCCCGAACGCTTTTGGAAAGATGAGATAGTGGCGCGGCCAGTGTTTTCCACACATTTTAGACGCGACGTGAATATTTAATCACTATCCAGTTCTGAAGTCTTTCAACTTTGCATGTAAAACTTTTTTGTTGTTGTTGTGGTCACTTGTATTGAGCTTATATCTATTTTTTTTATATGCCTATTCTTTGGCTAAATATTATTTAAAACTACACTTCTGTTGAATGTGGTGTATACAATAGCTGTTTTTATGAAAAAAATAAAATAAATAAATGACAATTTCTTTATGAAGTAACTCATGAATATCAATTATTTTCTTAGCACCCCCACAAAAATTCTGGCGCTGTGCATGCACTGAAATACTATAACTTGACATTTGCTGAAACCAACACCAAATTAAAGCTGTTAAAAGTAGCTGGTGAAGTCAATGGACAAATAATTCTCTTCTGAAACAACTTTGGAGGAAATAAGAATGAATCTATGTTTCTTTATCAACATAAAGAATGTGCTTTGACTGTAAAAATAAAAATGAAACAGGCAAAAAGTGCCAAAAGGAGTTGTAGTGCAATGGTTACAGTGGTAGAGACAGAGACAAAAACATATGAAATGTGTGGAGTCTCTGTGGATACTGACCATGAATGTATGTATGCGTAGCGTGTAGCATTTCTAAATCAGCCAGCTGAGGAAACAACCAGACAGCTAGGCTGCCAGTCTCAATCGCCGAGGGCAACAGGGGAAAAATGTCACTCATTGCAACCCTGGCGAACAAGGTACCAAGGGAAACCAAAGCAGGAGTAGGAAAAAGACTGAAGGGATGGAGCGATAGACAGACAGAGAGAGAGAAACATGGGTTGAGAAAGAGAGAGAAAGCTGGGAAGCTGGTTATTAGAGAGGGATAGAGATCACTTCAGCCTGCAGGGCTGGAGGAGGAGAGGGGCGACAGAAACTCATCCATAAAAGGCTGCAGTCAGCAGGGAGTCCAGCGGGCATAACACTTATTATAGATCCTAATAAATGAACTCCCAATTTACTAGCAGCACAGGCCACGAGAAACACAGAGAAGGAGAGAGAGAGGGAAAGCAACAAAAGGCGAAAGTGTGAAAAGAAAAAAAGATGAGGACGGACACAGTTGCACTGGGATTCCCTGCTCTGTGCGGTTTCCTTTGCTGCTTGAGGCCAATATCTAGGTTCTCAGTCACACAATAAAAATACTGTATATTTTTCATCACGCCTTAACGAGACAAGCACAAAAAAGTATCATATGAGGGGGTTTTTTACACTATAGAAATGTTTCACCATGTGGAAAAAGAAAATAAACTTCCTTAAAAAAATTTTTTTATTCTCACTAGTTTAATTTGTTTAGTAACAATGTTTAACCATATACAGTGGGTACAGAAAGTATTCAGACCCCCTTAAATTTTTCACTCTTTGTTATACTGCAGCCATTTGCTAAAATCATTTAAGTTCATTTTTTTTCCTCATTAATGTACACACAGCACCCCATATTGACAGAAAAACACAGAATTGTTGACATTTTTGCAGATTTATCAACAATTCTGTGGTTTTCTGTCAATATGGGGTGCTGTGTGTACATTAATGAGGAAAAAAAATGAACTTAAATGATTTTAGCAAATGGCTGCAATATAACAAAGAGTGAAAAATGTAAGGGGGTCTGAATACTTTCCGTACCCACTGTATATACACACACAGAAGAAATCTGTCATTTCTTAAAGTAATTTCCACCACAACTCAAATTGTGGGTTGTATTTAACAGCATTCTGTATTGTTTTACACTGGTAACCAAGTACACTAATGCTTGATAAAACTTTTAGTAAAACGATGTTGATTGTGATGAAAATGACAACATATCGGGGTCATAATTTGTGCAAATTTGCTTAATATTTTTCTCTAGGGCTGTCAATGTTAACGCGTTAACGCATGCGATTAATTCAAAATCCTTAAAAAGTCCATGCTGATTATACCAGAGATGGCAGAGAGAATTATCCATTCCAGTCTCTGTTTCGCTTTTAAACACAAACACCGTCATATTCCGTCATTGTATCTGAAGAGCGCGAGCCCTCCCGCATCGCGCTGTTCCTGTCTGAACGGAACATCGAAACATCCCACCGCTGTATGGCCAGATTATATGAAAACTATGTTTCTCGGCTGGATAAAGCAAACCAGCTTCTATCTATGAAAGTTTTGATGGATGAGGATTTGCAATCAAAGTAAAGACGATTGCGGTGGCGTACAGAAGCACACGTGAGTCTGTTATATCGATGGGCAAACAAATCATGTATGAGCGCTTTTCTCCCATTATTCTTTATAATAAATGCTGATACTTTACCTTATTTAAACTTGATTGTGTGATTGTTTCCCAGTACATACACAGTGTTTTATTTTACTTTTTTTAAATGTTGCACCTCAATTTCCCCTAGGTTTGTAACATCCATTATAAATAATAATATGATTTACTGTGCACAGCATAAATGAGTACACCCCCTCTGAACAAATACAAAAGATGTATTTTCTTTATGATCACTAATACAATTCATGGAAAGATGGCAAAACTAAAATGTGTTAAACATATACATAATAAAAACTGAGAAATATATGTCATCAATAGCCATAAAATAAGTAAATTAGCCAATTTTGTTTAAATTAAGGATTGCAGAAATGAGTACACCCTAGATTTAATTCAACAAATGTATAGTATTCTAGCACTTAGTATGCCCTCTTTTGAATATACTGCTCTGACCCTTCTTGGCACGGAGTGTACAAGTTCATTACAAATTGTCACATCTGTCTTGTTTAACTCCTGGATGATGAGCTCCTTAAATGCCCTGATGTTTAATGGGGAGTGTTGCTCAACTCGTCTCTACAGAATCCCCCACAGGGGCTCAAGAGTTTTAAGATTGAGTGCAATACATGTCCACAGTTTTTTCACCTTGGGAGAATGCATATCCTCATTGCCATGTTGAAAAAATGCCCAACAATGCAGGGAATGAGGAAAGGGTAACATCTTCTGTTTCAAGTTTGTGTATTAAATTGCACAGTGGTGTGGGAATTCATGACAGCATTGATAAAGCACAACTCCCTCACACCTTCAGCACTCATACATCCCTATATAAGAGCTTTACTACCACTGAACTTTACTGTGGGAACCAGGCACTTCTCACTGTACTCCTCCTCTAGCAACACCATAACATTTTGGATGCTGTTAGATCCAAAATGATTGATTTGGTCTCATGAGACCAGAGTATTGATTCCCAGAATCTATATTTTGTAAATATGGGCTTTGGAAATGGCTAACTGACTTTATTGTGCTTTGGCTACAGTAGGTAGTTCCAGTGAGAACAACAACCATGCATGTCATTTCTGCAGGCTGCATCTTACTCTGTGAGATAAACAGTCACTCTTTTCATAGCTTTTGCTGGCTCTGAGACACTCACTTGGTATTTCTCCTGCTCTTTGTCTAGCAAAAAAATCCCTCATCACTAAATGAAAGCTTACAATGAAGGCCTGATTATTTCAGGGGCCTTGTCACAAGTCCATTGTTTTTGAATTTCTGTGTTACTCTTGCTATATTTTCACACTAAAAACAATGATTTGGTAATCCTCTTGTACCACTGTCCTCTTTTGTGCCAAGAAATAAGTCTCCTGACAGTTCTCTCCCAAGTGGTTCCATTGTTGTCAGCATTAAGTCTGAGAATGATTCAGTGGACTATATAACACTTTTAATTGTCAAGAAATTACTTTTCTTTAAATGTTTTGGTTCAACATACTTACCTGTTGATCAAACATTGCCTTAAACTTACACCAGAAAATGTTTATTTCATTTTATTTAGTAACTTTTAGGAGGGTGTACTCATTTTTGCTACACAACATTTTATCACCTTGATAAGAAAATCTTATTTTCCTGAATAATTTTGACATGCTTCATTGGTAACTGATTAAGCAGACTTGCTGGAACATTATATCTCTAAAGAACCCTGACATGTCTTCTAAGTAATTGAGTAATTGCTGACTTTCAGAAGTTTCAGAGGGGGTGTACTCATGTATGCTGTGCACTGTATATAATATGTATAAATGTAATATGTATGTACACACATATATTATGTAAACACAAACTCTTTTATGTTAAACTCTTTTATGTTAATTTAACAGCACTAATAAAAAGGCATTTAACCCCTAAAAACTAAAATAAGTAAACATAAATGATGGTAGAAAAAAGTTCAAATGATTTAATAAAAATCCATGCATGCACACACGCAGACACCATCCATCATGTACTAACCGTCTTTCTTCTCCTCAAGTATAGATTTGGCTTTGGTGTCTGTGACATCTTTAAAAGAGGCGAGGAAAAGGACAACATCTCCTTTCTCGTTCTTGATAGGCACAATATCCAGCAGACACCAGAACACACTACCTGCAGTAGAATTGAGAGAGGCAAAATACATAAACATACAGTCTTAAGGATGTAAGAGAAGTTTGTGGTGGCATAAAAAGTGCTGCTGCTACCTGATCTTTTAGCCACATGTAAATTTAATCACGTCAACATCAAACATCAACAACTGTATTTACTTTCTTAATGCACATTCCTGGAGTTATTTTCAATGGTTCACCAGTGCACATTATTCTAATAAAGTCTCTAATGCCACTCTGGCTATTGGATAATGTCAACCATTAACTACTTGAGCACTGTTTTTTAGCAAAAATTTATTTTCTAAAGTGTTACACTTCTTTAACATTGTAGTACCATTTAAAGTTATTGACACATTAGAGTGTTATTAATCAGAATAAGCCATGGAAAAAAGACTCAATACGGTGCTCACGCTGATGGACACACAGCCAAAACGCGAGCACAGAAGCCGCCGCTAAATTGCATTCGATCACAAATTCAGTTCTTGTTCACAGCTTATTGCACTTGCATGATCAAGTAGACACACAATTATGCCAAAATGCCCATAGTGTGGAGTATGTTCGTACACACAGTCTGTTATGTCCTACACGAATGTAAACAGTTAGGAGAAAATCAGATCTGTAACAGTATATTAGATCAGTGCATTCATACTTAAAGGGACAGCAGCCTCATAAACTGTTGCCGTCTGTTTTATTAATGTTAATTAAAAAAAGAAAATCACTTACTGCTTTTGACTGAATCACTTTTGACTGAAGCACACAATTTTTTGTATTGTATTTGTCCTTGTTGCAATCATGTTTGTTTGGATTTTTTTTTGTGTTTTGTAATCATCTGCCTTAGTCATTCATTTGTTGTCACAGACATTAATTATGTTCAGCTGTTCACTCATCAATCACCATTATTATCACCAATATGTTCAGTTTGTTTTCAGTCTAGCTGTCCGGTGTTGTCTATGTATAGCGGTGTTTTGCTTGAGGTTCTTCATGTGGATTTAAAGGGTTAGTTCTCCCAAAAATTCGGTCATTATTTATTCACCCTCATGTGGTTACACACCCGTAAGACCCTCATTCATCTTCAGAACACAAATTAAGATGTTTTTGTTGAAATCCGAGGGTATCAGATCCACACATAGGCAGCAACGTCATCGCACCATTTGACGTCCAGAAAGGTCGTGAAAACCTTAGTGTTATGAAGCGACGAGAATACTTTTTGTGCGCAAAAAACAAAAATAACGACTTTATTCAACCATTTGAACCGTTGTCATATGTAGTAATCTCAGTGCAGGCTTCCTTGTTTACATCCGAATGCCGGCTCATTTTTGGCCGGATCCAGTGTCAGCATCACATGCATGCATCGTGCTGCTCACATGTTCAGCTTCGGCCAATACTGAGTTGACGTTCAGACGTAAACAAGGAAGCCTGCACTGAGTTTACTACGTATGACAACGGTTCAAATGGTTTAATAAAGTCGTTATTTTTGCTTTGTTTTTGCACACAAAAAGTATTCTCGTCGCTTTTGTTCCGAAGATGAACGAAGGTCTTACGGGTTTGCAACGACATGAGGGCGAGTAATTAATGACAGAAATTTCAGTTTTGGGTGAACTAACCCTTTAACCTGTGGATATTATTAAATACTATTTAAAAATGTTCATCTTTGTTTCGTGCCTTCGTATGCAGCTCAACTGTGACAGTCCTATTGTTTGCAATATGCTTCTTTGTTTCTATTTTTAATAGGGCTGCCACAACTAAATCAATAAAATCGATAATGAAAATTGTCGACAATGAATGTCATTATCGATTAGTCGCGTCTGCCCAACATGCATGGAAAACTTCCACCACACGTGTCAAATTACAGCACTGAATATTGCATTTCTATGGGCAAAATGCATCTAAAAATAGCGGAGGAAACAAAGTGAGCTGCTGCGGCAAAGGTATGTTATCCATGCGGCAAAGGTATGTTATCCATGCTGCACAAAACATGAGAATTCTTTATTTTAAGCTAATGCATTAGCATAACGTTTAAGAAGGCTCGACCTGCCAGGTGCTTTGACAGATGCGTGAGCTGTTTAATGTGTGATATGTTTCCTCAGAGCAAAACTTTCATTTTACGGTTATATCCTTATCTGTAAGTGTTACAAATTCACACGAGTATTTCCATTTTGCATGAAGGCTTGCCCTGACAGTCTGCATTAAACTTCAAACTTACTGAAAGAGTGCCGGTGTTACAAGATTTTCGGTTTCTGAGTTTTTCGGTTTCAGTGGGCGGAGCATACATGAATATTCATTAGTTTTCCAGGCATGTGCATGGAACTGAAAATTTTAGAGAGAGAGACAATCAAAGTTCAGCGCAAAAATATTTATTTTGCTGAAATATCTGTAGTTGGACGTTAAATTTAAGTTTAAAAGTCAACATTTAATTCAAGTATTTTATGAGAGGGGTAACTGTAAAGGGAGAATGGCATAATTGAATATAATTGTAAGACATTTCTTACATTTACAGGATAAAGAAATGACAGTAACAGGTTACTGTGTGCAGAGTGAATGCGTGTTCCTGCAGAGCATTCCTCTTATCTGTTAACACTGAGTTTTTGTTTTTCTTTATTATCTTTATCTTCGTTTTTAATGTAGGGATTTAAACTGACTTTTTGCTTTATAGCTCTTTTGCATATAGCACAGATACAGATATATTCACTATATATATATGTTTTGATAGCATTCAGTTGGCACGTTTGTTTGAAGGACAGCATTGGGCAGAATGTGGAATAGTGTGTTATGTCAATGAAATAAAATAAAAAAGAAAATCTTTTTATTGGATTAATCGATTAATCGAGGAAATAACCGGCCAAATCGATTATCAAAATAATCGTAAGTTGCAGCCCTATTTTTTAAAATAAAATAAAATTGCCTGCCTTGCTTTATTACAGAAGACTGTCAGTCATGTGTGTAATGATTGCAGTCAGCTTAAATGGCATTTGTTTTATAATACTGTGTTGACTAAAATTCGAAGAAAAACAAAATACATTTCAAGGTTCGCATTTAATTCAGTGGGATTTTTTTCTTCATTTAACTGTCTACCATAGTCAAATTTAGTAACACAGTTACACAAAACAGTAAACTAGAATCAAATCTATGCATTTATCAAATCGAAATTAGATTCAAAATCGAGAATCGATTTTTTTACCTAATTGTGATCTCAAGAATCGATTTGAATGGAATCCACACCCCTATTAAATAGCATTTCTGAATTGAATAAACTAGTTCATTTAAATGCTACCACAGGAAGCACATTTTTAGCTTACTTGGCAAAACATGACTTCCAGTCTATTTAAAGTGCTAAAAAACCTGAAACAAAAAAAGACCAGCACATCCAAAAAGAGCAGCACCATTATAGTATCCAATTCCTATGTAGGTGTGTGCGTGAATGCTTGTTTGTCAGTCTGTATTGAGCGGTGTGGGTGTGAGACAGGGCATTTATATGTGTGCTTAGTTGTGTGTGTGTGCGTGTGCGTCTGTCTGTGTGTTTCTCTCTTCACCAGTAGCCGTTACTGGAAGCCTCTAGGGGAATTCCGTCTGATTGCTCACAGCTGGAGAAGTCTTTGTCAAATCTCTCATTTCCTCACGAAAAAGCCTCACCATTATGGAGAAGAAAAGGGGGATGAAATAATAACGCTCTCTAGAACAAGTGCACTGGAGATGTTCCATTCAATATAGAACAAAGGGGGAAGAGGAGAATGCGCACAAGGAAAAAGGTACAGCGAGGTGTTAAAACCTGGCAGCAGCATTTGATTTAAAACCTTAGCAAACTAAATGATATTTGATATGATATTTGATATATGATATGATACAATACAATATAATATACGGAGCAGGAGGAATATAACAAATATAAAAAATTTATATATTTAAAATGATTAATATTATATACATATAATATAGAAAATATTATTATTATTACTATTACAAACCCTTTGTGTACATTACACTTACAGAAATGTACCGCGGTGGTGTCATGGTAGTGATGTTGCAGATCATATGGCACTTTGATATATACCATGGTATTACTGAATGATTGATTACCATAATCATAAAACATTGCGTGTACAGGTACTGCTCAAAAATACAGGTGGCACTTTTTTAGTAAAAATCCAGCGAAAGGAGAAATACATCCATTATCCAAGCACTAAATTTACCATTAGAGCCCCTTGAATGGAAGACTCCATCTGTGGAATGTATGCCTACATGGATATCATATTAAGGAATATTAATCCTAAAATTTGCATTTGTAAAGTTGACAGCATTGCGTAGTATGACATTCTTCTCATGTCATCGTAAATTCCATAAATAAACTTGCACACCTGCTGGACTTTAGATTGTAATCCGAATTTAGAGTCTCTCTGGTGCTTTTGGCCAACCAAATCTAATAAAACCAACTGCTTCTAACAATGGCTAGAGATTTCACTTTGTAAAGGTGTGATGTAATACCTCCATGTGCTATTACTAGTGATGGATGAGATCAACCATCCATGTATTATTACTGATCTACTTTCACAGTGGAACTACTTCTAATAAGTTTTACAGTGATGAAGAAACACTGCAAATAAAACTCCACCTGCCCAGGTCCGAAAATAAATGTCTAGAAACCAAAACATGTCAAAATGCACTACATTGGGTGTTTTTACATGTAGGCCGCCCCAAGCTTTGCAGCAACATCACCAACAGCAAAATGCATCATCTCACATTCTATTTTTCTCACCACTCTTTTTGTAGAACATTATCTCCTCCTTGAGCTCGCTCCGTTCCTCGAGCGCAGAGTCCACGTGAAGAATGATGTGCTCGTTGGTCTCCGGCCCATACAGAAACTTGCATGCGCAGCTCTGCTGCATGACCTCGGTTCGGGCAAATCCAGTGAGCTCACAGAATCCATCCGAACAGTACACGATCGGGAAGCCTTTGGACACTTGTGCATTGGCCAGGATGAAGTTGCTGTCTGTTCCAAACACAAACATCAAGCAAAAATATTAGTCTACTAATGTTTATCGTGACCAGTTATTCCATTAATAAATTTTAACTAGATGCTCCCATAAGATTTTAATGTTTTTTACCAGAGGCCATGTTGGCACAAATTTCTCATCAGCAAGAGGACAAATCAGGTTCCAAGATGCCCTGCTATGTTCACTGAAACAGATTTCACCTTGTTTCTTTCTATTTTATCTTTTAATCTCTTGAAACAGAACATGTAACAAAACCTTCCTGCAAAGTTTAGCTCCAACCCTGATCAAACACAACTGAACCAGCTAATTACGATCTTCAGGAGCACTTGATAATTACAGAGAGTGTTGGATCAGGGTTGGATCTTAACTCTGCAGGTAGGTAGATCTCCAGGAACAGGATTGGGCACCCCTAAAGTATAAACTGAAGCTGATGCAGCTTGGTCAAAACATCTGATCAAAACAACTGAAAGCTTCAAATTGATTTGATTATACAAAAAAATATATGATTCTGATTATACAAGAAAGCTGTAATTTCTGCCCCCAAAATGTTAATTGTAGATATACTGTATATATACAGTACCTGTCAAAAGTTTGCAAACGTTACATTTTTTATAAATATTTTTGAAAGAAGTCTCTCATGCTCTCCAAGGCTGCATTTATTTAATCAAAAATACAGTAAAAAGAGTCATATTAAATGTTAAGCAGCAACATTTTTTCAAAATTAACAATAATAATAATAAAAATAAATGTTTCTTGAGCAGCAAATCAGCATATTAGAATGATTTCTGAAGGATCACATGACACTGAAGACTGGAGTAATGATGCTGAAAATTCAGCTTTGTCATCACAGGAATCAATGACATTTTTAAATTTATTAAAATAGAAAACAATTATTTTAAATTGTAATAATATTTCACAATATTACTGTTTTTACTGTATTTTTGATTAAATAAAAGCAGCCTTGGTGAGCATGAAACCTCGTTTCCTAAATTTTGAAAGTCTCTAATGCTCACCAAGGCTGCATTTATTTGATCGAAATACAGAAAAAAACAGTAATATTCTGAATTTAAAGTAACTGTTTTTATTTTAATATATTTTAAAATGTAATTTATTCATGTGATAGCAAAGTATCACATTATCCTTCATAAATCATTCTAACATGCTGGTTTTGGGGCTCAATAAACATTTCTTATTATGATCAATGTAGGAAACTGCTTTTTTGTGGAAACCATTATACATTTGTTTCAGGATTCTTTGATGAATATAAAGTTAAAAAACATAATTATTTGAATCTTTACTGTCACTTTTGATCAATTTAATGCAACCTTGCTGAATAAAAATGGTACATATTATTTTAAATAAATAAATATATAAAGTCACATGACCTTGCATGTCATGTCTTAGACAGAAATCTTCAACAGCTCTAAATGTGAAAGGCTTTGTTTTGTTATTTCATTGCATAACCAATTTCCTGCCTGGATAATTTTTTTGTATTCTGACTTGTTTTATTGTTTTACCCTGTCATTGTGTCAAAACAGATTAATAGCATCCACGCATTATAAATGAATACCGCAACACTGCCTTGTAAACATTTCTCGAAGGACAGCTCGTGAGCCTCGTCCCTGAATCCCCAGACTAACGCACATGAGCATTATAAAATGCTGGCATTTATGAGAAGCGTTCACGTGGCGAGACGACAGACATTTGGTGCAGAACGACTTTACTGAGCCTTGTTCTGCTCACATAAGCAAAAGTAAAGTTAGGCTCTCATTTATAACATTGTACGTGTTGGGGGGGGGTCAGACCCAGAANGAAAGATGAGAAAAAAGATGATGAGAGAGAATTAACAGTAAAAAAAAAAAAAAAAGAGAAAGATTTACATGGCAGGGAAAAGAACGGTGCTGAGAGAGACAGAAAGGGAGAGCAAAGAAAAAGGTGAAAAAATACAGAGGGGAAGAGTAAACTAAAAAAGAGAGTAACAATTTATAAGTGCTGGTTGGTTGACTGGCACAAGTTAGACAAGTTGTGGAAAGTTCTTTATCAAAGCACAACATATCGGCACCAAATCAGTAATCGGCCAATATCAGTAATAATCAAGCACTAAATTAAAGGGATCACAATAGATTATGGCAAAGATTTAACCCTTTTAAACCATGGTTTCTTGAAGGGTGCATTTCCTTTAAGGAAGACCTATTATGCCCCTTTACAAAGTCTTCATTTAGTTTTTGGGGTCTATTAGAATAGGGTTTCATGCTTAAATGTTCAAAAAACACATTTTACATGTTTTACATTATTGCAGCACCTCTCTTGAGTCGGTCAGTAACGCTCTATTTAGTTCCTGTCTCTATGAAGCCTCTCCTTCCGAAAAAGCTAATGTGCTCTGATTGGTCGGCTGGAGTGTTGTAGTTGGTCATATGCTTCGAGAGCATTTCAGGGTTCACACACATACACCAATAAATTTCCATGACTTTTCGGCAAATATTCATGACCTAACGTTCTATGAAACGTCTGTGTATACATGTAAAATAAGAATAAAAATCCATGTTTTAAATGTCAAATCACAGCATATTTTAACTAATTAACGACAAGATTTGTAGTTTAATACAAAATAAACGCTGACACACCAGTAAGACGGTTAGATCTAACCGTCTTACTGGTGTGTCAGCATTTATTTTGCTGTGTCTGACCCTAGCAACAGATTAACATACATCAATGGGAGGCAATGATGTTAAAAAAAGTGTACAGTAACACGGACTGTAACTTTGCAAGGTTGCAGAGCTAGAGACAAACTTTTGGAATACAAAATTTGGTAACTAAGAAGATTTAAAAACAGCTTTGCCTCCTAGTCCTATTTACCATTAATCTCTTTGGAAAACCATCAATCATCAACAAGATAACATCCCTATTTAAATTCCGCAAAAACAGTCAAGTTTATTTATTCATTTCTGCAATTTACACCTATACATACAGCAACTGCCAGACATTACCCCATACCAGGGTCAGAAATAAATTTTTCCAATATGGGGCCCCTTGCAATTGATTTCCAGGGGCATTTTATTTATAAGTGCATTTTTTTATGATTATCTGTGTTGTCGTTTGTCAAATACTTAGCTTTAACCAATTACTTAAGTCAGTTAGAACACTATATAGACTGTTACCAATAACATTTTAGCATTAACAAAATCCATCTTTACACTGCAAAGGTGGAACAGAAGCTGCACCTGAAATAGCATAAATGTTTATTTACACTGTTTAATGTTACTCAAATTATAAAATTAACAGGAACTCTTTACAGAGTCATTTTTGTCAATTAATGCTCTTGATATTGTAATAATGATTATTAATGTCGATTAATAGATACATAAAATGTTTTTGTGTTTGGGGAAACTGAACGTCATATTCTGGCTACAAAGATAAAACAATCTTAGAACCATTTATGGAATTATTTTAATGCTTTTTACACATTAGAAAATTAAGACTTCATTTGATCTTACCAGCATGATGAATAAATGATATTAACTGGAATAAACTGTATAGGCTACAGAGGGAGCAGAGAACGGGACAGATTGTGCAGCTGTCCGTAACTTGGGTGTAGCACGAGTTTAAGCGCTCTCACAAACACTCCTGTTAAAACCACGGAAGCTGATGACACTGCTACACGAATCTCTTACATCCAATCTGCACTTTGTTGTTTATTATGGGAAAATTTGCGAGTTACAGTCAGAATTCAATTTTCTGAATGAAACTCTTCGTTACAGCGATGACTAATCTGAACGCTTCTGATTGGCCATCACGCTCAACAGAAACACGTCTGATTGGTTATATGCGGCAGTTGAATAAACGAAGTATGTTTACGAAGTTTCAAAGTTTGTTTAATCAATATTATCACTTAAACATATATTCTATTACATAAATATTTTGAAACAAATTTCCATGACTTTTCCAAAACTTTCTGGTTTATTTATTTTTCCAAAACTTTTCCAGGCCTGGAAATCGCTGTTTTAAAATACCATGACTTTTACAGGTTTTTCATGACCTTACGAACCCTACCATAACCGCAAGTTTCAACACTAGTTACGCAACTCGTCCAGGGCTGCATTCCAGTTCGTTTTTTTATGACCGTCCCTCAGTCTCGTTGACTCGGACGTACGTCATTGCTTACGTTGCATGAGTGCCCATGCTGGCGGAACCTTTGCAATGGGCTGAATTGGAACGTCCTAAGTCCTTGATCACTTGGAATCCCCTTGGAATTGATTTATTATTTAATTTTTTTCCCCTTACAAAATTGTTTAATACAGCATTCTGTATGTATATATGTGTATTTTAAATATTAAAAAAATTATTATTATATCATAGAGTTGTTTGTGGTGGGGTAAATTAAACCTGATATATGGTGATGTCACAATCGTGTTGCATTGTGGGTTATGGAGCTGCCTGAAGTGTACATATGAAGTAGACTCGGTCAAAACCGAGGGAGCGAGGGTCTGTCCATTTAAACTTCCCTCGTCCACTTCACGAAGTGGAACGCACTTCAAAATGGCGGCAGGGATTCCCCCGAGGGGAAGTGCTTAGGGAAGTTCGCGAGTGCGTGTCTAAAACTAAAGTGGAACGCAGACCAAGTCTCGTGCCTTTTTCGCATAAGCCCTGGATGGGAATTATTTTGTGACATGTACGTTCCTGGATGAAAACTCAAGGCTATAATCGAGGTGTTTCAGGGAGTTCAGAACAGTCCTTACTGATATAGAGAATAACTCCCTTTGGAGTTGAATCTGTGCTTTGTAACTCTGCAGACCTTTTTTCATGCTCAAACAGCAACACACTAAAAAAAAAACCCATAATAGGTCCTCATTAAAAATGCATGTCAGGAAATTGCTGTGCACATGTAACAATAACAAAGACACACAAACTCTCCGGTATAAAACCCTACCAATCATTCAAATCCATTGGATATAACTCTCTGAGCTCTAAGCAACATCCCAGAAATTCCCCCTTTACTATTACATTTTTTTTTTCCTCATTCAATCAGTCTACTTTTTCTATCGCAGATTTCATAGGGGATTTGTAAAGACTGTACATTATTATAACTAAATTAAAATTTTTTGTGTTCTAAATTAGTAGAAGTCCTGTCCAAGTGTATTATATTGATTAATTGATTATCGGCTACATAGCATAAAAATAATTAACGGCTTATATTTCAATAACAGAATTTTAAAAATAAATAAATAGATTGAGTATTTTTAATTGAACACGCCAACAATATAGATAAATAAATAAATCCCCATTTTAGTTTTAGCAAATATATTAAAAGCAGATTAAAAATATTACCTTGGCAACTAGATTAAATAAAATAAGATTAACTTGTTTATATTTTATTTTATTTCCAATAACATTTTTTTTTTTTTTTGCTTATGTGTACGCCATCTAATGTGGCATAGATTAAGCACTGTGACGGAATTAACTGAGAAAAAACAAATGATTGAAAATAGAAGTAGTTATGAATTTTTTTCACAATGGCTGACATTGATGCATGCCAAAGTGGCCCTACTAGCCATACGGGTTCCACAGTATACAGACAGCACATCCCAGAAGAGAAATCTTTCTATCTTTCTGTCCATCTTCTCACTCCAAGGTCATAACCTCTGGGCCAGCAGTACGACAACAGCCGAAAAGACCCACTTGTTCAATCCAAGTTGTAGTATATCTGTGTTTGTGTGAGTTTATCTAAGCATATTCATGTTTATATAAATATAAGCGCACAATGTATACGTTTGATGTGCAATATGTGTCCTTATCCTATCCTCAGACACGTTTTCATGTGAGCAGTCACAGACAGCGTGTACAAGCAAAAAATAAAAATAATTAAAGCTGCAAGAAGCATTTACCGGGGTTCCAGCACTTTAAGGCCTTTAAGCACATATGCATAAAAAGGAATTGTTTTAGTTAGCAAGCATGTAACCACTGAAATCATAGAGGAACAGCTATGATATGCTAAAACAAACACAGAGAAAGAAAAGGCTTAAACAATAATAATACTTGGTACATACTAAGCATGCTTACACACACACAATCTCAGTAAAACATCATTTTCAGGTTTCATTTTACTCATAATGTGGCATAACTGTTAAAACTAATACTCTAAAATGTAGTGATGAATTTTGACAAAAAAAGTGATAGTAAATGTTAAAATAGTGATTTTAAGTCTAAATATGAATTATAGAACAATATTAGTGAGTAGTATGACAAAATTACTATTTTAAACAGCAGGTGGCAGCAGAGGACCTCTTATTGGCTCACTTTCATTAACTTTCATTTTAAAAGTGTCTGTTTTGTGGTAAGTTTATTTTCCATGTTAACTTCATTAATTAAACGTGCTTACACACATTTTGTTGCAGATATGGATATTTGAAATCAATGATAGGTATGAAAATGCTTATTCCAGGTTTCCCCTTTAAAAATCATCATTTTCATGAACAAATGAAGTGGTAAACCTTGACAAAATGTGAATAGTAATGTTAAAATATGGATTTTTTTATAGTTTAAAAGGGATTTTAAATGACAAAACCTTGAACTATATTAGTGGCCTTCTGCTGCCATCTGGTGGCACAAAATGTCAGTGTCAGGCAATTTACTATAGAAAAAATATGGTNCGTAGGGCAGAATTTACTTTTAAATAAATAGACAATTTTATGATGTAGGCCGAAAATGAGCTTCCCCTCTCTGACAGACCAGTAGCCGCCACTGATTAGTGAGTAGTATGACAAAATTACTATTTTTAACAGCAGGTGGCAGCAGAGGACCTCTTATTGGCTCACTTTCATTAACTTTCATTTTAAAAGTGTCTGTTTTGTGGTAAGTTTATTTTCCATGTTAACTTCATTAATTAAACGTGCTTACACACACATTTTGTTGCAGATATGGATATTTGAAATCAATGATAGGTATGAAAATGCTTATTCCAGGTTTCCCCTTTAAAAATCATCATTTTCATGAACAAATGAAGTGGTAAACCTTGACAAAATGTGAATAGTAATGTTAAAATATGGATTTTTTTATAGTTTAAAAGGGATTTTAAATGACAAAACCTTGAACTATATTAGTGGCCTTCTGCTGCCATCTGGTGGCACAAAATGTCAGTGTCAGGCAATTTACTATAGAAAAAATATGGTTTTAAAGGTTTTTTGACAGTTATGTCGCCACCTATTGCCCGATCTCCACCACTTTTTTGGGGCGTCCTCAGAGTGTGCCCATACATATGCGTGTTCATTTTTGTGAAAATATCTCATTTTGTTTTGAAGTTATAGATACTTATATATATGAGAGCATAAAAAATGACCCAAGAACGTCTTTGATTGGATTTGTTTGCCACTTCCTATCAAAATTTTGATATTTGGGCTTAAACGTGTAGTTAATCAACTTAGGTTCCGTGTTTCCTACACTGGTTTCGTCTCGATTGGACTAATGGTTTCGAAGATATTCGCAAAAGTTTTTTAAGCGCTAAATCTTAGCGTAGCACGAACCATAAGCCAAAACCTGGTAAGTTTTCAGGAGTCTAAAGATGTGACTCCCATGAAAATAAGTCGACCACAACCACAGTTATATACATTTTCATCTAAAACCATTAAAAACATATGTTTTTTAAAGGTTTTTAAAAGTTATAGCGCCACCTATAGTTCGAGCGACAAACAAATTGGCATGCTTTAGAGTCATATGCTGCATGTGCTCACCTATTTTCGTGAAGTTCTGAGTTTTTGTTTGCCCATTTTCTAAATGACCCAAAGGATAAAGTTCTTTTTTTTTTTTGATAATTATTGATCTAGAGAGTCCAGAGAATTGTCCTGCACTGGTTTGGTTCCGATCTGGTGAAAAACCTAGGACTAGTTCGCAAAAGTAGGTTTTTCACATATTTGCGAATAATTAATTAACAATTTGATTGACAGCATTGGTTCTTGAGGCAAAGTTGTTCAGAATGAGGAGATCTATCCAATGATATGCATAATGTGTGGATCTGTTAAACACCACGTGATTACTGAGGCGTAAAAACTTGTTAGCGCCAACTAGTGGCCGATTTCTTTCAAAATTCTTACAGACCTCTAGGGCCATGAGTCGAACATGCCAACCGAGTTTCATTCCGATTGGCCACCGTTAACCTTGTCTAATAGGTGCTCAAACTTCATTGGCCGATGGCGGCCATGTTTTTTTGAGATACGCCAATGTCCTCATAGACTATCATGCCCCCTTGGACCAAGTCAATCGGACAAACGGTTGCATAGTTACAGCTGTTTTCAACTTTTTTTTCAAGATATAGCGCCACCTAGTGTCCATTCGACGCAATTTTTTTATCGTGACCAAAGATTGAGCCCATACACATGTGTACCGAGTTTGGTGCAAATATCTTATTTCGTTCTCGAGTCATAGCCATTTTAGTAAAAGTGGCTCCGCCCACATCGTACATTTTGGTGCCCCTTAGTGACTGTGAATCAAAATTTCAACTTTTTTTTTTGCTAATTATTGATATTCACATTTCAGAGAACATTTCTGCACTGGTTTGGTTCCGATCGGGCCAAACCTTTTTTTTTTGCTAATTATTGATATTCACATTTCAGAGAACATTTCTGCACTGGTTTGGTTCCGATCGGGCGAAAAATCTACGACTAGTTCGCAAAAGTAGGTTTTGGACAAAATTCAAAATGGCGGAAAATTTTCCCTGGCCGAAATGAAATCGGAGATATAGGTTTTGTCCGTCTTGAGCCAAGGATTCCAATGATATAAGATACACTTGATTCTAGGACAAACGGTCTAGGGAGTTATTAGCGATTTTCAACTTTTGGTTGCTGTAGCGCCCCCTATTGGCCGATTGGGGTCATCTCTTGTGAGGTTCTCCCCAAACTGAGGACTATCATTTGGCTAAGTTTCAAGTCTCTAGCACTTACGGTTTGGTCTGCTCGATTCGTTTTAGGGGAGAAGAAAATAATAAAAATCCTTACAATTACAATAGGGTTTCAGCAATTCGTGCTTGAACCCCTAAAAATATCATCCTCTCATATTTTCATACCAGACCTCATGTGGTTTACTCTGTCAGTTTATGTTTAATTGGACAGATTAAATCCAGGCTGTAAAAACAGGGCGTGTGCGAAAAACTGCATTTCAACACTGAAAAACAGGCAGAAAGATGGAGGGAAAAAGGGGGTGAGGCAGGAGAGAGAGGAGGGAATGTCCACATTTCTCGCCTGCCCCAGATTGCTATATAAAACACACACACACTTCCTCCCTCTGTCCCCCTCTTGTGAGCCTATGTCCCAAACAGGAACACCTGAGAGCTATTTAAAGAGGCAGTATGATTAGTGAAGGGAGGGAAGAACGCAAGGAAAAAGAGGAATGGAGAGAACTGGTTGAGAAAGAGAGAGAGATGTTTGGGGGAGGGAATGTCAGGACAGATGCTGGAACCTTCTACTGCAGTATATGCTGTCTTGCGTTTGAAGCCTCTTTGTCAGAAAGGGACAGTTAACCCAAAATGAAATATCCAACATCATTTACTCAGCCTCATGTTGTTCCAAATGACTTTCTTTCTTCTTCAGAACACAAAGACACTTTGAAGAGGATTTCAGTGATTTTTGTCATTACAATGAAAGTCAGTAGAGTCCAAAACAACATTAGACCCCAGCACTGACTTTAACTGCATGGACAGAAAACACAAACGGACACATTTTGAAAACTGAAAACTTGAAAACTTTTGTGATACACAGAAGGGAAAACTGAAGTTTTTTCTGAACTATCCCTTTTAATGACTTCCAAAACACTCCCTCTACCCTCCATTGGTCAGACAAACAGGAAGCTCCGCCTCAAACCCACATAATGTGTTGCTATGTCAGGCTGCTTAACAGTGTTCATTCTATTTATTGCTGTTTATTATAAATGGCTTCCTTAAAGAGAGGGAGTATTTTAAATCCTGTCATTAAATACTCACCCTCGTGTCGCTCAAAAACAGTAGGACCTTAGTTCATCTTCGGAACACAAATTAAAGGGTTAGTTCACCCAAAAATAAAAATAATGTCATTTATTACTCACCCTCATGCCGTTCCACACCCGTAAGACCTTTGTTAATCTTCGGAACACAAATTAAGATATTTTTGTTGAAATCCGATGGCTCAGTGAGGCCTTTTGACATTTCCTCTCTCAAGATCCATTAATGTACTAAAAACATATTTAAATCAGTTCATGTGAGTACAGTGGTTCAAAAAAATTCAATTTATTTAGTGATGGCCGACTTCAAAACACTGCTTCATGAAGCTTCAGAGCATAATGAATCAGCGTATCAAATCATGATTCGGATCGCGTGTCAAGCCGCCAAACTGCTGAAATCACGTGACTTTGGCGCTCCGAACCGCTGATTCGACACGCTGTCAGACCGCCTTCCGTATTCAAGTTACGAAGAAAGTGTAAACTGCCGTTGCGTCAGTTACACTTTTCCGTAAGTTGAATAGGGAAGGCGTGGGATGTAGTGCAAGCGTTTTGAACTGCAAGAGTTTTACGCTTTCTTCGTACGTTGAATATGGAAGGCGGTCTGGCGGAAGCTAGATATTTTACTTCATAACTTGACTTTTTTTTTTTACACAAACGATTCACTTCAGAAGGCCTTTATTAGCCCGGAGCCGTGTGGAGTAAACGTTTATGATGGATGGATGTGGATGGAAGCACTTCATACTCGTGAACCCTGTTCACTGCCATTATAAAGTTCGGATGCATCAGGATATTTATTAATATTTCTCCAATTGTGTTCATCAGAAAGAAGAAAGTCATATACACCTAGGATGGCTTGAGGGTGAGTAAAGCTTGGGCTAATTTTCATTTGAAAGTGAACTAATCCTTTAAAGGCTTCAACAAACTTCAGTTAAAAAAAAAGANAGGCCTTTATTAGCCCGGAGCCGTGTGGAGTAAACTTTTATGATGGATGGATGTGGATGGAAGCACTTCATACTCGTGAACCCTGTTCACTGCCATTATAAAGTTCGGATGCATCAGAATATTTATTAATATTTCTCCAATTGTGTTCATCAGAAAGAAGAAAGTCATATACACCTAGGATGGCTTGAGGGTGAGTAAAGCTTGGGCTAATTTTCATTTGAAAGTGAACTAATCCTTTAAAGGCTTCAACAAACTTCAGTTAAAAAAAAAGAGGTAATTATATGACAATTTTTTTCCAAGGTCATAACTGGATATATCTCTCTGAATTAAATGTGATGAAAAACGTTTCATTGCATACCGCATACTGCTTATCATACTATTTGTAAAAAAACAAAACAAAAAAACAAGCAGTATATAGTGCACAGTATACACTAAGCCATAAGTATTCAGACTCTGAGGTATAGAAGGCTTATGATTAAGTATGTTTTTGGTGTGGCCCTGATTTTGCTAGCTTTGAGAGCTTGACTGTCTTCTTGTTCCGAATCCTATTTCCTTGAAAGAGTCCAATGTATAATGTATCTTGTATAATATCTTGTGCTGACATCTGAGAACAGTTTTGAGCACAGAGAAAGGAAAAAATATTTGACTTCTTTACTGACATGAAATAAATGTGTTTTTATGTATAACAGCCTCTCGAATCTCAGTAAAAACAACCATTTTAAATACTCAAGCCTAATGAGCTCTACTGGCATGATAGAGCTGACAAGAAACTGAATGCACTAATTTAAAACCATCTGTACATGGTGTTAAAATCGTTTCAGCAATAAACGAAGCAGCAATTGTTTGAAATCGCTACATCGCATCTAAACGGTTCAGTCTTTTTATTTGGCTAATCTTGTTGTGGTTACATAATCTTTTGTCACAGTCTCAGCAGAGTCCTTCAAATTAAGTTTCAATTCATGCTTCGTGCCAAAGCACAAAAAAGTATTCTCAGAATGTTAATAAGACAAAGGAAGACAGCAAGGTCTGAAAGTCTAGACTGTCACGATTCTGGAATTCCATTCTCTGAGACTCTGGAACAGTGAGTGAGTTCCATCTGTATTCTGGTCTGACACGTGCGGATAACTCTGCTGAAACTGCAGAGTCCTTCTTCACGGTGTCCTGTTTCAACCATCTAATAATGTTGGCATATTACGCAAAGGTAAAAGACCACACTCCATGTTTCATCTCTTCGTTTCCCTGCATGCTTTCTTTTGCTCTTCCATCTCTTTTGTTTTCCCTCTTAGGGTTCCAGTCCCTCTCTCTCTTCCCTAATGATGACTGATGAGCTCAGTTTCAGCTCTGTGTGAAGTTCAGTGAACAACAGAAGAACAGCACACTGACATCTCTATCCCAAGTTCAAACAACAGACACGCATTGTTCTCCCAGACTAAAGCCGCAATTTCACCATCTTTCAAACCTACAGATCTGTTCCCAACCGGAAGAGATGCAGCAGACATGCCAATTTCCTCATTTTGTGTCTGATACGTGTTGAGTTCACAGGCAGTGTGATTATGCATTACATGCAAGAGTGAAGCGCCTGAAATATCTCCATTACCTGACTTGGGCATCTAACCCTCCGCTTCGTAATTTTACCAACGGAAGCATCTACTTGAAGTGTTCTTTTAAAAGGACTCATCCAAAATTACTCTAAATTACTCTTTCACAGTTAACCACACTCTTTTTCCTTGGGTAACACACAATCGCAAACGCACGCAAACTGGTACACACACACTGCTTTACTGTAATTACCCACCATATGCTGTCCTGACAGGTACCTGCGTGGAAAGAGTATTTAGTCTTGATGGAATATTAACGCTTAGCAGCGAGCACACACATTACGATGCTGCAGAGGGGAGTTATAGCTAACATGTATAGCTTCTCTTGACAAAAACAAGTCAGCATGCTTTCTTATGTAACTCATATGTTGCACAAAATTATGAGGTAAAGGGTGTAATGTGTGGCATACGCTAAGGAAAGCATCACTTTTTCTATTTCTTGTAGCCATTTTTCAAAACCCTAAACCCAATTATTAAAGGGATAGTTCAAATTCTGTCATAATTTACTCACCCTTGTGCTGTTCAAGCCTGACTTTTTACTGTGGAACAAAATTATAATTTTTTTCTTTATGGGGTCACATGTTGCTTTGGACCTACCGACTGTGATTGAATGGGCAAAAACGTTCTTTAAAATATCAGCAAAATACTTCAAATCATGCAGTTTGTTTAAGAAAGGCTTAACTTTCAATTTTCAACATGCCAAAAACATCCTTTAGGCTTATATTAAAAGAGACTAGCAACCACCTTGAAAACCAAAGAAAGCACCTAGCAACCACATAGAACACCATGGCAATGACTAAAGAGTCTAAAGAGCGGAACCCTATCTGCTTGTTAAGTCGTGAAGTAAGGAATACTGTTTTGGGGTCCAAGCCTACTTGTTTCAATTGAGAAAACTATCTTATATGCATTGGTGTCCAGGGTGCAAGAGACTGTAGGGGTACACCTTGAGTTTTTAAGGTGTGCACTACAGAACATGTACCGAAGGTTTGGTACATACCTCGGTATTGAAGTCACGGGTCGGTACAGGTTTGATACAGAGGGGGGAAATTGAATATATTGTTTTATTAAACAGTGGTTTATTGAACAAATTGTGTCTCTCTCTTTAAATAAATTCAATTATAATTACAATTTTCTTAGGGTTAAAAAATCTAACTCAGCAAATGCTGTAGACTATAGGGTAAACGTACCTATTAAGCCACAAAAATCTACATTGAGACATTTTTAGTGCACAGGATATTGGTTTCAGTACAAAAAGTTATGTTAAAATAAAATATTAATCCCTCACACAATAATATTTTATTTTATTTTAAATGACAAAAGCATTTTAATTAAGATGTACATCATTAAATGCAAAAAGTCTGGCTGTGCTTAATGGGTAAATTTTTGTACCCTTTAAGCACACCCTTGTTCCCAATAAGCTCACAACATGTTTTATTAAAAATACTTGTTTATTTTAAACAAACTTTTTAAGAGAATTTAAAAATGTTTTATCTGAAGGTACAGAGTCAATCACACACAAAAAAAGGAACACTAAAATCAAGCAACAAGGCATTGAATTTGACCAGTTATATACACATTGCAACATCTAGAATATAGTCCTTGTTCAGCAAAGTAACACATATTCAAAAATCAAATAATAGTAGCGTAAGCTTTGATGCCTTTCGCTGTTCAAACAAATAGGGCTGTGTAACAAACTCAAGCTCCTCTTCAATCGAAATCCTTTGACATTTCTCTTTAAAAATTCTTGTTTTAAACTTCTAATTCGTAACCGATGTTTTGTTTTGGTCTATCCTCTGAGCTTCCGCGTTCTTCATTACGTCATGCGTCGGGTCAGTTCACTCTTTCGCCGTAAATCGATGCGTATGGCCGTCTGTCGGAAGCTAGTTATTTTAGTTTTAGTTATTTACATTTTTTATATGGATATTTTTCTTACACAAACGCATCGCTTCGCCTCAGAAGGCCTTTATTAACCCCCAAAGCCATGTGGATATCTTTTATAATGGATGGTTGCACTTTTTTGGGCTTCAAAATCTCATCCTCTATTTACTGTCATTATAAATTTTGGAAGATCCAGGACATTATTTAATATATCTCCAATTTTGTTTGTCTGAAAGAAGAAAGTCTATACACCTAGGATGGCTTGAGGGTGAGTAAATCATGGGGTAATTTTCATTTTTGGGTGAACTAACCCTTTAAGGCTGGGAAAATGAGCTATTAATCATTTTATAAAGATTAACTTAAAGTGACAACCATCAGTTAATTTTTAAAGTCTGTTTATAGACGTTTAATGTGGATGAGCTTAAAGGGAGGACACTGAGCTTAATTGGAGCAGCAACAATTATTAATTAATAAATAATACATTTAATTTAAAGGACACGATTTTACAAAATAAATAATCTAGGTCATGTATTAAGTTTATACATATTTTAATATCAACAACTATTATTGACAATATCAATGAAATTATACTTTTCTTATTGACGTCACACTGAAGCTGTGTGATTTTCATAGTGTGCACCTTTTAAGCTCACCTAAAAATAATATGAAGTCTTTAAAAATTGCAGCATTGTAAAACCACAGACCATCAATAAACTATAAATGTATATTATGGATTTAAAAGTACAAGCCAGTAATGCCTGTAAAGTAATATATTAGTGTAGCAAACAATCTTATACAGCTCGTAAGCCAACTATGTTCTGTAGCATCTGCGCTACGTTGCTAACACTATCTTTTGGATCTAACTGTAATTATTTCCCACATACAGGTTCCAGGTTATAATATGCAAAAGTCTAAACATTAATCTCATAATTTTGCAGCAAGTAGTTTCACTTACCCAAAATAAAGGCTTAAAAATTCACATTTAAGGAGCTCCTCTTCTGGTAAAAGTTTTCAGACAGTTTTCAAAATGGCCGCCAGACAGTGTGAACATATGGATACCCATATCTCAGTGTGCAAAGGTCTTATTTTCTTGAAATTACAGGAGGTATGTAGTAACAAACACATCAATTGGTTAAGACATCAAGTAGAATAATACATAATTTTTTTAATCTGAGTTCAAAGATGGTAGTGTGCTTAATGGGTACTTGAGCTTAATAGGTACATTAAACCTTTTCTTGCACATTACTGTAATATTAAAGGTCACAATTAACAACAGAGCCCAAACTATTTAATTCAGTTGCTATTTATTTTTAGATATAATAATCAACTCAAATAAAAAAAGGTAACTTAAAAATTAACTTCTAAATCTTATAGAATTATTACTCCAATTAATTTTTAAAAAACAATCATTTGAGTTGTCATAACTTGTTTTATTGACAAATTTATTTAAACATTAAAAAATTAAGACATTTCTAACAGGTAAAGTAAATATAACGAATATATAAGCTAATATAGTGCATATATTTAGTGAAATGCTCCCCTCTAGAGTTATTTTCTTTTGTGAACTAACATGCTGTGGACAGTAAATGACTTGCCTGAGGTAAATGTAATGTTACGTGAGATATTATTCTCAAGCTGGTTTATTATTGTATTTCTGTGGTTGAAACACTGGTTGAGAGATTACACGTTCCACTCAATTTTAGACACGTACTTGCGAACTTTCCTAAGCACTTCCCCACGGTGGAATCCCTGCCGCCATTTTTAAGTGCGTTCCACTTTGTGAAGTGGGCGAGGTCAGTTTATATGGACAGACCCTCGACCCCTCGATTTCGACAGAGGGAACGAGTCTACTCTGATGTACACTTCAAGCAGCTCTATATCCCACACTTCAACTTGATTGTGACATCACAGCAGATCGCGCTTAACTGAAGTGTATGATATATTAATTATTTTGAGAATTAATCACATAATAGTGTAATATGTATTAATTATGTTGAGATTCAATCTCATAATACTTGTAGCTACCTTATATTCACAGTCAAAGTTTATACTATTGATATTTCGTTTCAATTGTGTAATTTTATTTTTCTCCAACAGCTCATATACCTCTAGGATTTTATATATATTCTCCAACAACTTATAAGCATATAGAATGGTGCATAAAACAAATTCATAAGTACAAAAGGTTTAAATAATAAATCATCTCCATAGTGAATTCCAAGTGATCAAGGGCTTAGTGCATTTCATTTAAACCTTATGCACAAGTTCCGCCATTAGTGGGCACTCGTGCAACGTAAGCAATGACGTACATCCAAGTCCACGAGATGGAGGGAAGTTAGCGATTGAAGGGCATAAAAATTTGGAATGAGGTCGTCTGTTCTTCTTCTGCGCTTTTTCCTGTTGTGGTGGTTAGCAAACAGCATTGCATTACCACACCTGCTCCCTTCTGGATTGGGGTGTGGATCGCCTGTGGTTGACCGTATTCATCGTCTAACCGCATGAACCAAACTGTGACGTCTGTACCATACAGTTCGGGATGAATTCATGTACAGTTACACCCCTAATATAGGATTTATTTTTGGTGACTGAACTGAAAGGAAACAAAGTGGAAGAGAGAGGGGCACAGGATCGGAGAAGGTTCCTGATCACAACCTCACTACATGTTTGAGTGCTGACCACAAGGCCATTGGATCTGACTGGACACCAATATTTTAACAAAGATCAATCAGTTTCCGGCCATCTGAGATTTCGGTATGGAGATAAAGGTAAGGATCATAATTTTCCGGTAGTATTACAGCACACTTCTATTTGTTTTTGGCATATGATAGAACGTTTGGACCCAGAAACAAACAGCGATGCTTGACGTCAGACTGGATATCAACCACACCCTGGCAGCAACCTAGCTCACCTCAGCATAATGGTGGCAAATTTTGTATGGGCAAGCATCACATTATCCTCACAAATAATTTGGCTTTGCACAGCACAGACAAAATCAAAACTGGTAACAGTTCTGCTTTGGCTTGAGTGAGTGTGTGCTCTTTGTGTCTGTGATGTAATGAACACAACATCCATTATAAAAAAGAAAATATATATATATATATATATATATACANTGTTAATGCTTTCCACATGTGTCATTTTTGGAGAGCCACCGTGGATGACGCCTAATGGGATGTTCTCTATTATCTCCCCCTGTGTCATTGTTGTCTCTTTCCTTCCAATATGACAGGCACTATTTCCAGCCATTCTTGTGCTATTCTCAGCCACGTTACCTGCAGCAGCCCAAGGTGTGACAGCCGCACAGGTAGTCTGCCCTGAAGGACAAACCATAGTCACATGGGTGTATGCCATCATGGTGTGGTAATATATGGACCCAGCAGCCCAGAGGACACCGTGTCCCTTGAGAAGGATTCCTGTGGTGGGAGCTCTCTTTCCTAGTGCTAAAATAAATCAGTCT
>RJVU01042534.1:3953796-3965597 GCA_003731715.1 Anabarilius grahami
ACTGTACTTTGATACATTTTAAATGGCCATTTAAACATTGAAAAGACTGCACAATTAAATTACTCAAATAAACCATTGCAAAAATGTTTTTGTGGTCGAATCTCACACAACTTAAGTTAACATGTACTACATGTTTTTTTTGTTTTGTTTTTACATATTGGCCTTATGTGGAAGAATTTTAATGCTTATGCCTATAACTATGAATCATAATTTGCTTATTTGATATAACAATTAAGTAATGGAAAATATACGTAATGTTAGGAGGTACAAGTTGTTAAAGAAAGAATAGAGAAGGAAGTGCAGAAAGAACATGGTCAAAATAAAAAAACGAAAAAAGTAAAAATAAGTAGCAACAATAACAACAACAAAAAACCAACAACTTCAGAATCCAGATAAAGGAAAAAGGAACTAGAGGGTCAGGAACTATATTAGGATCATAAATAGTAGTCATATATTGTAATAATTTAATGTCTGCTTTAGGTCAGATTCAAGTTGGGCATTGGAACCCTGTGGCTCTGTCCACTGTGACAGACACCTCTGACGCAACAGTAGGAGACATGCTAGAAGACCTTTACCATGTCATCACCTTGAGAATAAAGCTACACAGGTAAAACATTCACACACACTTACTTTGAGTGTCACGTTTGTCTCTGGGCTTTAGCAAACAGGCTTATCAGAATGATGAACTACTCTCTGAGAATTAAAGCTGTTCTGATTTATGATGATTAATATTTCACAGGTAATTTAGTATTAAAGCTAATTTCAAAATTATTAAAAGTCATTATAGTTATTAAAGTTTTGAGGATAAACACTTAATAATATAGCTATTTGTGAAATAATAATTATTTGTGATTAATGTCCTACAGTGTAATTAATTATTGCAGTACACTGTTTTTTTTCTCACTGACTCACGAACATTCTCTCTTTCTCTCTCTTAGTGTTTCTAAATTAGAGGATTTACCTGCTGAGCAGTGGACTCATTCTACTGTCAGAAATGCCCTAAAGGAGCTGCTGAAAGAGATGAATCAGAGCACACTGGCTAAAGAGTGTCCATTATCTCAGGTACACGTACACACACTGGCTAAAGAGTGTCCATTATCTCAGGTACACGTACACAACAAAATTTGTACACAGTTTGACACTATACACTTTTTTTTGCAGTACACCATCCATATACTGTAACATGTATACTAACTTGAACACACACAGCTTAATTGCATGTAGCTTTAGAATAAAATAGGGTTAATTGCCTCATATCTCATGGTTAAAGAGCAGAACTATGATCAAAGAAGCGCTCTCCATTGAAGAATACACCCTACCATTAAGATCCATCCCTAGTTTGAGAACCAGCTATTAAATCTATTTAGCAAGGAGACGACAACCTTTAGCACATCCTTTCTGGACACATTTAGTCAGTTCCAAGCCACACTTCAAGGCTTAATTCAGTATATCTAATTACGAAATTCCTGTTACTGTGACTTTTTGCATGCACATGAACACATATTGACTTGGCTTGTGTTTTTGTTTGAAAGAGCATGATTTCATCAGTGGTAAACGGTACTTACTATGCCAGCATCTCTGCTGCGAGATGTCAGGAGTTCGGCCAGTGGTACAAACACTACAAGAGGGCAAAATCTATGATGGGTGAGTAGCAACTTACTGTATGTTTTCTAAATGTAGTTAATGTATGCACATACTTACAGCTCTCTGTTCTTGTAGTAGTTTTGCTTTGTTTTTGGGTAACAATTTATAGTAAGGTTTAATTCATTAATATTAGTTAATACAGTAGGTGTTACAAAGGTATTACAAATTGTTGTTCATAAACTCACTACTGTTCAAAACTTTAGGGTCAGTGCGTTTTTTGTTTAGTTTTTTTAAGTCTCTTTTTCTCACCGATTCAGCATTTATTTGATTAAAAACAGTAATTTTGTGAAATATTATTACAATTTAAAATAGCTGTTTTCTATTTGAATATATTTTAAAATTAAAGTTATTCATGTGATGGTAAAGCTAAATTTTCAGCATCATTACTCTTGTCTTCAGTGTCCTTAAAAAGCCATTCTAATATGCTGATTTGGTGCTCAAGTAACATTTCTTATTATCATTGTTGAAAACAGTTCATATTTCTTCATATTTTTGTGGAAACTGTGCTACATTTTTAAAGGATTCTTTAATGAAAGCTCAAAAACAGCATTTATTTGAAACAGAAATCTTGTATGTAATGTAAATGTCTTTACTGTCACTTTTGATCAATTTAATGCGTGCTTACTGAATAAAATAATTTCTTTCACAAAAAAATCTTACTGACCCCAAACTTTGCAATGGTGGTTTAGTAAATTAAAATAGCTGCATATATGATGAGCTAAGACGGCAACTAATCTACTGTAAATAAGATGATTTTGGTTGTAAATTCAATGGGCCCCTGTGATTTAATATGAATATTGAGTCACTAAAATTTTTTTCCTCCCCTCAGGTGACATGAACAGGCACTGCAACCAACCCTCATCTTCCAGCCAACCCACCATGTACCAGCAACCAATGGAAGGCAGTGGGGCGGAGTCACGTGGTGTTGTCCAGATGCAGGCTGGAATGCCTGGTCTGGTGATGGCTCAGCTCCTCTCACAGCAGCATGCCATGTCTCAATTTCTCACACATACTCACACACACTCACACGGGCCTCATCCTGCGCCACTACGGACTCCTCCAAAATGCAATGTGTCCCCTCCCACAGTAACTCAGTGTCCCTCACCTGTCACCGACGTGTCACCTGAAATTTACCATTGGGTGCGGGAGGAGTTGAAGAGGGCAGGGGTTTCCCAAGCTGTGTTTGCACGAGTGGCCATTAACAGGACTCAGGTAACATGGTAGAATTTCATGCAACAGAATTACTGCTAAATCACTATATTATATGCATTCATGGTATATTTATATTAGTTTTTGCATTCCCTCAATTCATATAAATATCTATTGCATTAAAATGTTTAAAATGTATATGCCATACATGAATGCAATGTGAAAAAAAGTGTCTGTCAAATGCATAAATGTACTGTCTTGTAAGGTTGTAAATGCCTATTCACACCAAGAATGATAACTACAAAGATATCTATAACAACCATATTTGCTTCCACCAGTGATGGGGTAAACCATTACAAGTAACTTGAGTTACGTAATCAGATTACTTTTTTCAAGTAACTAGTAAAGTAACGCATTACTTTTAAATTTACAAAATATCTGAGTTACTTTTTCAAATAAGTAACGCAAGTTACTTTGTTTTTCCATTTATTGACTGACAGCTCTCCTGTCCCCATATTGACAGAAATCAAGAGTAAGTGCAGAGGCGTCATGTGCGCTGTGTGTGAACATGATGGTTATTGTAGATTTAAATGTGAGCAGGCATTTACTCATCTCACTTGCAAAAAAAAAAGCGGATTCAGTATTATTCAATTTTAAAACAAAAACAGTGAAATGCAATCTCAGAATATTACACAAACATGCAATAATTAAATATAATAAATTACACAAATATACATTGTATTTAATCTCACTTTATCAACCAATATCTTTGCTGCTGACCTTTGATGATCCACTTCAACCATACTAATTGAGCAAAAATGACTTTAGATAATTTTTTTTTATTGCTGAAGTAAACATGTTTCTTTCTTCCCCTGCATTCTATTCTTCTTCAATCCAGAATAGCAGAACAGCAGAAAGGTGTTTTAAACTGTGCCATCTACTGTACAAGCGTGAATTTGCATTTCTTTCAGCCTGAGGCTTATTCATTTCACTTTTGGTGTGAAAGGGTCTTTACATTTTCCAAAAATATAACCAGGTGAGAAAAAGTAACACAAAAGTAATGTAACGCATTACTTTCCATAAAAAGTAATGCAATTAGTTACATTTTTAGGGAGTAATGAAATTTTGTAATGCATTACTTTTAAAAGTAACTTTCCCCAACATGTCCACTTTTTGGCGTCCACACCAATGACAGTATCGTCAGTTTATTATAAGCATGCTGTGCTGCAGTTATGTCAACTGCCACTTTAAATGCTTGAGCTCTTTAAAGCAGATGAATTCTGATTGGCTGTTAATCATCTGGAACAAATCGTTGTGAAAGTGATTCCAACAATATAGTTTTTCTATGCTGTTATCGTTATAGTTGTTGTGCTAACTCTACTATTCTTTTACATTTAAAATGATTTTTAAAACTATATTTTTATCTTTATAGTTATCGTCCTTGTTGTGAACGGGCCTTTACTCCATCAGAGCTGACCAGTAGGTTCTTGGACNCTATTATAAATTACAGTTTTATCATATAATTTTTAGTTGTGTGTACATACCTCTTAAATCTTGTATATCTGTGCACATATTAAAGTGTGCAAAAACAAATTAAAAATGTGTACTATGCTAGACTAACTGGGACTTCTCATTTGTATGTCGCTTTGGATAAAATCATCTGCTAAATTATTAAATGTAAATGATGTTTTGCAACAGGGCCTGCTGTCGGAGATCTTGCGCAAGGAAGAAGACCCACGGTGCGCGTCTCAATCTCTTTTAGTTAACCTTAGAGCCATGCAGGCCTTCCTGCAACTGCCACAGAGCCAGAGGGACTCCATCTATCTGGAGGAAAGAGAGCGTAACCTCAACACTACCTACAGCACCAATACCAGCTCACCTCTGCCCATTCAGGTTCACTGTCACTCAAATTTAATTATGGAACTAAGATGCAAATTAGCATGTGCTATAATCTCAATAGACAGTGCAGATACATTAATAATAATAATAATAATAAGTGCAGTTTGTTAATGTCTACAACTATGTTTGTTTGTCATAAAAAAATCTCTCACTACAGGCAAAACTTTCACCTGTTTCCAAGGAGATTGTAGTGAAAGTGGAATGCGATGATTCTGGAATCAGCTACGGAATCTATGATGAAATACAGCAGGAAATGAGACGAGCAAAAGTGTCACAGGCCTTGTTTGCAAAAGTCTCTGCAGCCAAGAGTCAGGTACATGCTTGTGAATGTGTACTAAAGAAATCTAAAACACTTAGACATAAAACTGGTGCAGATTGCACAAGAAATCTCTAATAAACAGGAAAAAAAAACATTACACATTACAAGACCAAAAGCGACTTACATTGCATTTAAGCCAGGTATATACATTTCAAACATATTTAAATGTATAATAAATATTTATATGAATGCAAGGACTAATAGAGATGTACAGTAGTGGCCAAAAAGTGATGTCCGGAGGCGTTATTTGTTTTAATGACCGAATAAACTATCAAAATATGAGGAAAATATTTTGTATATATATTTTTTAAATATTTTAAATATGAAGGGAAGAACAAAACTCTTGGTCAAGGTATTTATCTGACAAAATTATTTGTAAGCTACAGGTTTTATTTACCTATACAAAAAATGCATTGAAAAACGAAAAGCTTACAGGAAAAAGCATACATTGACAATTGAACATAATCAGCTATTAATATTTAATTGGTTCTCTATTGTTTTTGCAGATGTTCATAATTTTATTTGTATGACAGTCTTGTCTGCAAAATTTGTTATGCTTCATTGCTTTAATACAAATAAAACAACTGACTCCAAGCACAACTACGCAATATGCTTACAAAATCTTTAACAAATTTTTAATAATATTTGAATAAAGGGTGAAGATGTCAATTTTCCAAGGCCAAACATCACATTTGGCCACTACCATAACCGTACATACCTTGAATACAATAAAAATGATTAGTATCCCTCCTAAGTTATGAGAAAATATGTACAGTAGGGTCCAAAAGTCTAAAATACTTTTTTTTTCAGCATGACAATTTGAGAGAGAATTTGAAAATCTTACATTTTGAACAAAGGCATTCACATGGTTAATGTCACAAATGTGCTTATTTGACAAGTGACCTAGAAATACTGCAGGACTTTAAATATTTCTTGAAAATTAAATATTTATCTCCTACATATAAATATTTATTATATATTTAAATATTTATGGCACGGAAAGCATAAATATTTCTCATTCATTTTATATCAAAATATTTTCTCATTTTAAATTGTTCATAATCCTAAAACAAAGTCTAAATTAAATCACCAGGTTTAATTTAGACTTTGAATCAGATTTTCAACATTGTCTGAGATGTTTAAACCCCACTATTTTTGTGTCTCTGTGTTAGGGCTGGCTGTGTGAGCTCCTGCGCTGGAAGGAGGAGCCTTCTCCTCAGAATCGTACACTGTGGGAAAATCTGTCTTTGATTCGCCAGTTTCTAAATCTCAGCCAATCAGAGCGAGATGTTATATATGACCAAGAGAGCAATACTGGGCAGACATACTACTCAGATAAACACACAAGACCCCTGACTGAACAACTGCAAGTGAGGGCTCATACACAAACAATTACAGTACATTATGAATATCCAACTGCTGACTGTACATTATAGTTTAACTGCATTTATATAGTCCATAATATTACATTACATACATTTTGTAAAGATTGTTGGTTTGTGAAGTGTTCCATCTCATAATTATTTACCTTATGTATATTTATTTTCTAAAGATGATACCACAGCATGTGGTGCCTCTAAAGCAGCAACAACAACTACATACAATTCCACCTCAGCACCATCAACCCTTCCTCCAGCACCATCTCATCACTGGAGGTCTCAGAGACTCTCACATGGGCCCAAATCTTGGCGGCAGGTCGTTACCACCAGAAGCCCATGCAATCCTGCAGAGTTTCATTCAGGAAGTGGGACTACATCCAGATCAAGAGGCCATTCATACACTATCTGCTCAACTGGGTGTAGCCAAAGAGGCTGTTCTCAGCTTTTTCAATGGTCACAACTGGCTTAGACAGGAAGAACAGGACAACTGCAGAGAAAGAGTGATTGAGGAAAGTGAAGATGATTACATGGAGGCAGAAGAAGAATGCAGGGATACAATGGAAAAAGATGAGAAGGCAAATGAAAACATGATGACAGGGAAACAAGACATTGGTGTGGTGGAGCAGAATGCAGCTACACAAACTCGTTTTATCATTACTATTAAAGAAGAGGAGGAGCTTCCATGTAAGGAGGAGCACGATGATAGCCCCGCCTATTGCCAATTCATAAACTCCTAAAAATACATACACTACAGTTTAAAAGTTTGGGGTCATTTTGTTTGAATAAAATTAATACTTCTATTCAGCAAGAACTCATTAAATAGCTCAAAAGTGACAGAAATTTTTAATGTGACAAAATGTTTCCATTAAGAAAAAAAACCTGCTCTTTTGAACTTTCTATTCATCTGGAATCCTGAAATGAAAATGTATCAGTTTCCACAACAATATTAAGCAGCACAACTGTTTTCAGCATTGATAATAATAAGAATTTTTCAAATGAGCGTATTAGAATGATTTCTGAAGGATCATATGACACTGAAGACTAAGTTCTAATAATATTTCACAATATTGCTGTCTTTACTGTATTTTTAATCAAATAAATGCAGCCTGGGTGAGCATAAAAAACTCCAAAAACATTCAAAAATCTTACCGACCCCAAACCTTTGAACAGTAGTGTATTAAATCCCATTTAAATAAATAAACCGCAATGAATTCCGGGTAATTTAACAATTTAAATGTAGCCTATTTATGGTTGTGCCTTTATGCACAAGGTGTTTTGCTAAAACCTCATACTTTGGATGGACTATAGAGATGGAATTTTGAGGATTTCTCAACGGACATGCCACAAAAAGCATAAATTAAATATCACTGTTCTTATTTCTAAATAAATGTTCTATTCAAATTAGGGGTGTAAAAACGCTGATGTCTGACATAATGTATTACATAATTTAGGAAAGAAGTGCAATTGAATTAACAAAATATTTACACCCCTAAATGAATATGATTTGCAGTTTTATAGTAGCATTATTTATTGGCTGGCTCGTTTTCTGCCCAAATCCTCAACTGTATCTCTGCAGACAGGCAATGTCAATCAGTGTTAATGGTGGCATATTCAGCCAGGCAGTGTTGTCTTTTACATGATTGTTGCCGGAGACCCAGAAACCGCGATGTATTATATGTTTAGAAGCAAACAGCACATTACTGTATTATTGTCAATAGAACAAAACACAATAGAAACAGCACTTTGAATTACAGCGAATAATTCTCTCTCTAATGAATTACAATAAATCTGTAGTGTTTGTTTTGTTCATTATGTTTACAGCCATTTTATTCAAGAACCAGAATGAAAATAGCCTTTATATGGATGTTTACAGTAATGGTGTTCTCGATTATAACTTCATTTTTATACTAATGCTGTTGCCCTAAGCATTTTCTTACCATCTTAAATTGAGTTTTATTTTTTGATTATTCATACTCTCTCACCACCTGCTGCTTCCATTTTCTCATATATATCACTCTATATAGTCAACACAATCTGCAACAAAAAGAAATGTCAAATATTTAATATCAATATCGACAAATCTAGCATTGACCAAGAATGAATGAATTGAGAATACAGGATAGTTTCTAACTGAATTTAAACTACATCTATTGAATTGTCAGCAGTCAAAATTTTTTGCTGTATTGAAAAAATAACCTTTTTTTTTTTATTATTTCACACTTGTATTAAATATAAGATACATTTTATTACTTCATACTTACATGATCTATTTAAAATGAAGGGAAATATCTAAAAATCCCACTAACTTTGATATAGTCCAATTTAACAAATGTTTTCATAAATATCTGTTGACAAAGAGTAGAGTGGAAGATTGTTTAAAAATTAGAGGAATATTCTAAAAAGTATACATATATATATATATATATATTATATATCAGTATCTCACAGAAGTGAGTACACCACTCACATTTTTGTAAATATTTTATTTTATCTTTTCATGTGACAACACTGAAGAAATGACACTTTGCTACAATTTCAAGTATTGAGTGTACAGCTTGTACAGCAGTGTAAATTTGCTGTCCCCTCAAAATAACTCAACACACAGCCATTAATGTCTAAACCGCTGGCCACAAAAGTGAGTACACCCCTAAGTGAAAATGTCCAAATTGGGCCCAATTAGCCATTTTCTCTCCCCGGTGTCATGTGACTCGTTGGTGTTACAAGGTCTCAGGTGTGAATGGGGAGCAGGTGTGTTAAATTTGGTGTTATTGCTCTCACTCTCTCATACTGGTCACTGGAAGTTCAACATGGCACCTCATGGCAAAGAACTCTCTGAGGATCTGAAAAAAAGAACTGTTGCTCTACATAAAGATGGCGTAGGCCAGGGGTAGGCAAATTCGGTCCTAGAGAGCCGCTGTCCTGCAGAGTTTATCTCCAACCTTAATCAAACACACCTGAACAAGCTAATCAGGCTCTTCAGGATTACTAAGGCTAAAGGCAGGTGAAGGTGTTTTTTCAGGGTTGGAGCTAAACTCTGCAGGACAGCGGCTCTCTAGGACCGAACTTGCCTACCCCTGGCGTAGGCTATAAGAAGATTGCTAAGACCCTGAAACTGAGCTGCAGCACGGTGGCCAAGACCATACAGTGGTTTAACAGGACAGATTCCACTCAGAACAGGCCTCGCCATGGTCGACCAACAAAGTTGAGTGCACATGCTCAGCGTCATATCCAGAGGTTGTGTTTGGGAAATAGACATATGAGTGCTGCCAGCATTGCTGCAGAGGTTGAAGGGGTGGGGGGTCAGCCTGTCAGTGCTCAGGCCATACGCCGCACATTGCATCAAATTGGTCTGCATGGCTGTCGTCCCAGAAGGAAGCCTCTTCTAAAGATGATGCACAAGAAAGCCCGCAAACTGTTTGCTGAAGACAAGCAGACTAAGGACATGGATTACTGGAACCATGTCCTGTGGTCTGATGAGACCAAGATAAACTTATTTGGTTCAGATGGTGTCAAGCGTGTGTGGCGGCAACCAGGTGAGGAGTACAAAGACAAGTGTGTCTTGCCTACAGTCAAGCATGGTGGTGGGAGTGTCATTGTCTGGGGCTGCATGAGTGCTGCCGGCACTGGGGAGCTACAGTTCATTGAGGGAAACATGAATGCCGAGCAGAGCATGATCCTCTCCCTTCGGAGACTGGGCCGCAGGGCCCCAAACATACCTCCAAGACGACCACTGCCTTGCTAAAGAAGCTGAGGGTAAAGGTGATGGACTGGCCAAGCATGTCTCCAGACCTAAACCCTATTGAGCATCTGTGGGGCATCCTCACACGGAAGGTGGAGGAGTGCAAGGTCTCTAACAGCTCCGTGAGGACTCCAGTAGCAACCTGTGAAGCTCTGGTGAACTCCATGCCCAAGAGGGTTAAGGCAGTGCTGGAAAATAATGGTGGCCACACAAAATATTGACACTTTAAGCCCAATTTGGACATTTTCACTTCGGGGTGTACTCACTTTTGTGGCCAGCGGTTTAGACATTAATGGCTGTGTGTTGAGTTATTTTGAGGGGACAGCAAATTTACAAGCTGTACACTCACTACTTTACATTGTAGCAAAGTGTCATTTCTTCAGTGTTGTCACATGAAAAGATATAAAATATTTACAAAAATGTGAGGGGTGTACTCACTTCTGTGAGATACTGTATGTATATACACACTATATCGCCAAAAGTTTTGGGACGCCTGCCTTTACGTGCACATGAACTTTAGTGACATCCCATTCTTAATCCATGGGGTTTAATATGGAGTTGGCCCACCCTTTGCAGCTATAACAGCCTCAACTCTTCTGGGAAGGCTTTCCACATGGTTTAGGAGTGTGTTTATGGAAATGTTTGACCATTTTTCTAGAAGCACATTTGTGAGGTCAGGCAGTGATGTTGCCAAAAAGGCCTGGCTCGCAGTCTCTGCTCTAATTCATCCCAAAGGTGTTCTATCGGATTGAGGTCAGGACTCTGTGCAGACCAGTCAAGTTCCTCCACACCAAACTCGCTCATCCATGCCTTTATGGACCTTGCTTTGTGCACTGGTGCGCAGTCATGTTGGAACAGGAAGGGGCCATCCCCAAACTGTTCCTACAAAGTTGGGAGCATGAAATTGTCCAAAATGTCTTGGCATTAAGAGTTCATTTCACTAGAACTAAGGGGCCAAGCCCAACCCCTGAAAAACAACCCCACACCATAATCCCTCCTCCACCAAACTTTACACTTAGCACAATGCAGTCTCCTGGCAACTGCCAAACCCAGACTCGTCCATTGGATTGCCAGACAGAGAAGCGTGATTCGTCACTCCACAAAACACGTCTCCACTGCTCTACAGTCCAGTGGCGGCGTGCTTTATACCACTGCATCCGATGCTTTGCATTGCACTTGATGTAAGGCTTGGATGCAGCTGCTCGGCCATGGAAACCCATTCCATGAAGCTCTCTACGCACTGTTCTTGAGCTAATCTGAAGGCCACAAGAAGTTTGGAGGTCTGTAGCTATTGACTCTGCAGAAAGTTGGCGACTTCTGCGCACTGTGCGCCTCAGCATGCGCTGACCCCGCTCTGTGATTTTATGTGGCCTACCACATCGTGGCCGAGTTGCTGTTGTTCCCAGTTGCTTCCACTTTGTTATGAGACCACTAACATTTGACCGTGGAATATTTAGTACTGAGGAAATTTCACGAATAAACTTATTGCACAGGTGGCAACATCACGGTACCACGCTCGATTTCACTAAGCTCCTGAGAGTGACCCATTCTTTCACAAATGTTTGTAGAAGAAGTCTGCATGCCTAGGTGCTTGATTTTATACACCTGTGGCCATGAAAGTGATTGGAACACCTGAATTCAATTATTTGGAGGGGTGTCCCGATACTTTTGG
>RJVU01042534.1:3975735-3990095 GCA_003731715.1 Anabarilius grahami
TTTGATATGGTTTTTTTTTTTTTTTTTTGTCCCCATGTTTGTTATTACATCCCACCTTCATCATTTCTTTATGTATCAGCTAATAAACCACAGTTATACATAATGAATAAGTTGCACAGGCTGTATGTTTTTGTACTGAAATTTTAGATCAGTATTAGTTTATCTGCATAATTGATGAAAGACGTTTGCTGGGGTNGGCTAATGCTGTCACATCAGCGCTGTCTGGCTCTGAATTGTCTGAGCTGGGATATTTTTGGTTTATAAATGGCTGGGAATCACTTCCAGACGGCGCTTGGCACCGCCAGTGTTTGCTCGCGCACCCTCAGTACTGCAGAACAATGATACCACATATACAACAGATCAAATGAGCACTGTTTTTGTTTCTTTGTTTGAGTGTTTTAATTCACTGCACAACAAATTTTAGCATGGTTGGTTATTCTGGTAAATTAATACAAGTATTATACCAGTAACGATTCTGAAGTGATGGTGCACTCGCACACACAGTCCAGTTAAATGTTATTTAAAGAAGTGTTGCTAGCACTCTTAATTTAAGTTGCAGTAATGAATTTAGAAACATTCTGGCTATGAAATGCATTTATATTCTGTGCCACAGTTAGCAGCTAAACTTGGACTTGATTACAAACCGCTTTGAAATAAATGAAACAATGTGATTAATCCAAACTATCAAAATCTGTTTGCTGTGTACTAACCAGACATAATAAAAGCTACAGTATCTCTGCCATGTTGATCTGATGAGTTACTGTTCCATCCAGCTCTGAAAAGTCGATGGAGAAGACATTTTGTCAGTTGTTAGTTTTGTTTGTTTGTTTCCATCGCACTGCTTCATGCTATTCAATATTTTAATATGGAAGCCATTAATATTGTTAGTTTAGGCTCTGTCTGTTTATTCATTTGTTTTGCTCTGTTGTTTGTTGTCAGATTAATGGTTAGTGGACTGTGGTCTCCATTGTGATCAGGCCTATGAAGAGTGAGTATCCACACAATACCTGCGTAGATGTAGTTCTTGTTTTGTACTGTAGTGTCGATTGTGGCTTCATCTCTCTCTGTGGTTTTTCAGGACATGCAGCACCCAAATTTTGAAACGCGACACCCACTGCAGCAGGAAGAGCAGGAGACTGGTTATGACCCTCTGCAGAACTACAACAGGAACAGAGACCGTAAGACACCTAATACATTTACATTCAAATTCTAGATCTAACAGTATGAAGAATAGGACTGCATATTTCGCATTTTAATTATTTTGATAAATATTGGCTATAACTGATATTCTAAGAACAAAAAAGGCATCAAATCACATTGAAGCATGTTCAAAATGGTGTGCAAAACTACAGACTTGCAAGCAATTTCTTTTGTCTCCTAATTTAGTCCTAATTTACCCAAATATTTTTTCTAAAAGCTCTTCTGCCAGTAGAAAAATTGGAATATTGTTCCCACAGAAGCAAAATCAGACCTAAATGTGAACAGAGTGAAAAAGAGAACAGTTCTCTCTGCACTTACGTTTTACCTGTCCTTGAAAGTGAAATTATTTTAAATGTTATTATACAGCAATAATAGAATTATGTTGTAATTTATTCTCTTTCATGTGGCTTTCATATTTAATGTAAGAACTAAAACATGGTAATCTAGTTAAAAATGTTCAAGGCATGTGTTCCCTAAATAAAGAGAAAAATATTTAATTAATGATTTTAATTTATGAACCAATGTAAAAATACATAGGAATTAACAGCAATATTTTACTTATATATATTACCATTCAGAAGTTTGAGGTTTGTAAGATAAAAAAATAAAAATCAAGGCTGCATTTATTTGATAAAAAAAATACAGTATTATTACAATACAGTTTTCTATTTTAATATATTTCTGTGTTGGCAAAGCTGAATTTTTAGCATCATTACTCCAGTCTTCAGTGTCACATGATCCTTCAGAAATGATTCTAATATGCTGATTTGCTGTTCAGGAAACATTTCTTATCATCAATGATGAAAGCAGTTGTACTGGTAAACAGTCTCCAACTGATCCTCTCACTCTGTCCGTGTGTGTGTTAGAGAGAGTGAGTCTATTTTACACTCTTTAAGGTTTAGAGATTAACATTTCGGTGTGCTTTTGCCTGCATTACAGGATAAGAAATCTTTTAGGCCATATCTTTTTTTCTATCAATTTGAATAACAAATTAAAGGCATAGAACCAGTTAAGTTGTTGTGCACTGACAATATAGTTTTATATAAAAAGACCTTAAGTACTTGTGGACTTACAAAAGTTTGAAACTGAAATTGATAGCTTCATGCTCATTTGAAATTGACCTATGACATCAAAATACATGAAATTTGTCTGAATTTAAATGATCTCATGGATGTGGCTGTTGTGGCTCACAGTCATAGTGGCACCAGCTGGCTGCAGTAAATGTGATGTCATTCAAACGACTTTGACAGTTCTTTTTTATTTACCCACTTAAAATGCCTATGGCTCGGCATTTCCCTAAAGCTGCCAGAGTGGCACCGGGGCTTTGGCCCGTCATTGCTGCTTGCAGCTATATTTGTTCATTTTAACTAAACTATTTAAAAATATTTTTTAAAAATGCCCACAGACTTTTTTGAAAATATTTGAGTTTTGAATTGATTTTGCATGGACTTTTTGGATTTATGCAGGGTAATTAATCAAATTTACATTAAAAAAACAATCTAGACAAGGAGGGATTTTGTATTTGATTTGTAATTTCATTTCAATTGAAAAATCACTATGATTGTATTAATAATAGGGGTGTAACGGTACACAGAAGTCACGGTTCGATATGAGTTCCGTACAACAGGAAAAAGCAACAAATCCCCAATGCTACATTTCTTTTCATTTATTTTGAACAGACAGTAGTGCAAATTACAGTTTGTTTCACCTAATGGCATTTAGTCCCCCTGAGGTAATTGGTAAAGTACAGCCTCCTTTAGTGTATTAAGAACTAAGCAGTAAACAGAATGCACTCCTGCCAATCCCCCCAGATTCCTGATTGCTTAATTAAGGAATTCTTGATTTGTTACTCTAATTGATAGATTGATCAATGCTGATTAGTAAAATCTAATGGCTATTTTCAAACTTATTGATTTGATTAAAATTATGTGCATGTCCTACTATGTCATTTTAAAATTTCTTTGCGAGTGAGAGTTCATTAGCATGCGGTGACAATGGCGTATGCACAAAGTTCAGTATTACGCTTTTTCAAGAAATCACAAATTGGCATAATGCGAAATGATTTAGTCTCATAACACTGGAAATGACTTAAAATACTCCATAATTTATGGTCATACAGATAAGAGTAAGACGTCATTCAAAACTATAAAGTGTGTACACTCACAATAAAAATTGTGCTTTTGTAAAATAAAGAAAACAAACAGGGATTTCCTTCTGTAGGGATTTCCTTTCCATGAAGTTTGTGCGTCACAAAAATTAATCAAAACTCAGCGTATAGGCTACTAGCAAGGTCTTGAGTTCCATCTGAACTTTTTACCAACTTTAGCTCGATATCAATTTATTTTTTTCTTCTTAGCGCTGCTGTAAGTCCAAAAAAATCTGTCAATTAATTTTCCTATTGTCACTGTGAAGCTGCTTTGAAACTATGTATTGTGAAAAGCACTATATAAATGAAGATGACTTGAATTGAACTCTTGTTTTGGGTTGGTGCATAAATCGTCTCTTCTTCTTCAGTTAGCAAACAGCGTTGCGTTAGTGCGCACCCCCTTCTGGGTTGGAGGGCTGCAGCTGGATACTATTGACTGTATTTGTCGTCTGACTGTATGCACTGAACTGTGACGTCCTTACCTTGAGGGTTCAGGATGAATAGATGTACCGTTACACCCCTAATTATTAAAATGCAATATATTACCTAGTGCTATTCTGCACTATGAAAAAGATGAAATTATAATATAAAAGTTAATTATTGAGAGTCCACTGGATTCCAGTTGAGGGTTTAGGTCATCAACTATGATATCTTAACCATTTTCTCTGTGTAATTGTGTTTCTTTAATTTTAGGAGGATCATTGGATAGTGCTGTTGAGTCCACGTTTCCGTCATACAGGTCTCTGTTCATTCATCTTTCCCTAATGCCACAAAGCATCAGAGATTCACATCTGAAACTCTCTACTCTGTGGTGGAGTATCTCTATCCTCTAACTTTCTGTTTGACATGCTCTTTACAGAAAGGAGTGGGATGATTTGTTCCAGAACAGTAACTACCTGGCACGTATCAGGCAGGCTGGCATTAATGGACGATTACGGAGCAGCCGATTCCGCAGCGTATGCTGGAAGGTAATGGTTACCTGACAGCGTGCAGATGACAGACCTAATGCATGAAAATTGTCTTTTTGTTGTTACTGGGGTTGAAAGGTGAAGTGTGCAATTTTTTGTGCCAAACGAAGTGGATGATGAGCTTTGGTTTCGTTCATTCCAGCTTTATCTGGACGTCCTGCCAGAGGATAAGACTCAATGGATCAGGCGAACCAAGGAGCTCAGAGCACAGTACGAAAAGATCAAAGAGACGGTATGTGTGACTGTTCACACATGTATGCGATAGTGATTTATGTGTCTTCAGTAGGTTTTAAGACTAAATCATTTTTTATCTTGAACTGCAGCACATTACAAACCCTCGCAAAGCTGCCGGCCAACAGGACCTGGTGGTTAACAACCCACTCTCACAGGATGAGGGGGTGAGAGAACATTAAATTCAGTAAAACCATAAGAATGGATGGATCTGTCAATTACTGATTGATATCTTCACCTCTTTCTGTTTCTTTGTGTCTCTCTCTTTCAGAGTCTCTGGAATAAGTTCTTTCAGGATAAGGAGCTCAGGAGCATGATCAAACAAGATGTTTTACGAACGTAAGTGTGAACTTCCTATAGGCCTAAACATGCACTACCATTTAAAAGTTTGGGGTTGGTACATTTATTTATTTTTTATTTTTTTTAATCTTTTTGAAAGAAGTCTCACCAAGGCTGTATTTACTTGATGAAAAGTACAATAAAAAGAGTATTATATTATGAAATATTATTACCGTTTAAAATTACTTTTATATTTTAATATATATTAAATAGTATTTTTTTTTCCTGTAATGGTAAAGCTGAATTTTCAGCATCATTACTCCAGTTTTCAGTGTCAAATGATCCTTCAGAAATTATTCTAACAAGGCCAGATTTATTCATAGGCATAAATTAATACAATTTTAAATACTGTTGCTGTGGCGGAAACCTTGTATCTCCATTTTTCTTTGTTTTTCATAAATCATTACCATTGGTCACCGTTTACGTCTGTCTGTGGTTTTTGCAAAAATTTAACCAATGAAAAGTATTAAAGAGAGCTTGTGACTAAACCTCGTCTAACTCCAACTGTCAGTCAAACATCATAACTCCACCCCACTCAAGAAATGCTCTCTCGCTCTCACTCTCTCTCTCGCTCTCTCTCTCTCTCTATATATATATATATGAGAGAGAGAGCGAGGGTAATGTTTAGGGTAATGTTTAGGGTAATGTTTAGGGTAATGTTTTATGTGTTTAATGAGCAAAGAGTGACTTAGTCTAGCATTTGCCGTCAAGCCAATACTGTTTTAAATACACTTCATTATAACATAACATATAAGATTTAGGCCAAATGACAAAAAAACAAAGCGCCCACATAGCTATATACACTACCGTTCAAAAGTTTGGGATCGGTACGATTTTGAATGTTTTTAAAAGTTTCTTCTGCTAACCAAGACTGCATTTATTTAATTAAAAATACAGTAAAAACAGGAATATTTTGAAATATTATTACAATTTAAAATAACTTTTCTATTTGAAAATATTTGAAAATATAATTTATTCTTGTGTTGGCAAAGCAGAATTTTCAGCATCATTACTCCAGTCTTCAGTGTCACATGATCCTTCAGAAATCATTCTAATATGCTGATTTGGTGCTCAAGAAACATTTCTTATTATCAATGTTGAAAACCTTCTTGCTGCTTAATTTTTGTGGAAACAGTGATAGTTTTTTAAGTATTCTTTAAATAATATAAAGTTCAAAAGAACAGCATTTATGTAAAATAGTTTTCCAACAATGTAAATGTCTTTACTGTCACTTTTGATCAATTTAATATGTCTTTCCTGAATAAAAGTGTTAATTTCTTTAACAAAAAAAACTGACATCAATGTTTGTGTGAATGGTGAATATTGAATGCTTTTTTTATAAACATTTATACCTTTTTATTTGCAATTTTTACTCGCTCATTAAATAAGCATATACTTAAAATTATATTATTGTAAACCTGTCTGTACATAGACAAATTTATATTTGTCTACTAATCTAATTTTAAGCATTCATAAGTCTTTAGATCAAAAGGTTTTTAAGATCATGAGAAATTCAGTCGTGTTAATTCAGTCAAATATCGAAATTATAAAACACATAAAATGTATATATAATTTCTAAATTACATTTATGATGTTGTAATACCTAATTCACTTGTAGCATTTAAAACAAATGATTTTAGTTTGCTTTTTATTTTATTTATTCACACACAATAGTATATAATATAATATAATTTGTCTGTTGCTCCTTGATTGTCTGCAGATTTCCAGAGATGCTGTACTTCCAGGAAGAGGATGTCCGGACGAAGCTGACTGATATTCTCTTCTGCTATGCACGAGAGAATGAGCAGCTACTGTATAAGCAGGTTTATACACACATAATGATTGTGACAAATACTGCCACACCACAACATAACCTGTCAAACTGGCTCAGTCATATCTTGTAGTGTAATTTTGCAAAATAAGCATTTACCTCTCTACATTATCCTCTTGTTTCTCTCGTCTTCATCCCTCCCTCTCCATTTCTCTACAGGGCATGCATGAGTTACTGGCCCCTATAGTGTTTGTTCTCCACTGTGATCACCAGGCGTTTCAGCATGCCAGTGAGACGGCCAATCCCAGGTCTGACCTATTTACCACACAGGCGAGACTGTCTACTGTCACACGAACTTCTGAAGACTTGCTCAAACTTAACTTTAAAATTGTTCCGTGAATTGTTTCGATTTTTGAATCATTATTAATTGAATTTTCATTATATCTTCCCTTTCGTACCTCAACTGCAGTGAAGAAATGAAAGTCCTTCTGGATCCAAAATTCCATGAGCATGATGCCTAGTGAGTAAACGTCACATTATCACACTGGATGATCTTCAACAAAATTGTCATGCCCGATTAACTGCATATAGTTGCTAAACACACTTTGCTCAACCTGTTGCATCTGTCTTTTTGTTCTTCATCAAATATCCCATAGTGTCATGTTTTCTCTGCTCATGGAGACAGCAGAACCCTGGTTCAGCAGTTTTGAGCGGGAGGTCAGAAAGGTACGATGGATGATTTCACGTAAAACTAATTGCATTGATATTTTGTCAGCTTCCTACTTCAATCTTGTTAAAAACTTTTAATGGTGTTTAAACATTTCAGGGCAAAGAAGAGATGTTAACCAGCATCCCATTTGCGAGACCACAGGACTCTGGCCCTTCTGTTGCAATAGTGACCAAAGTCAACCGAATTCAAGATCAGCTAGTAAAAAAACATGACATTGAACTGTACATGCACCTCAACAGACTAGAGATAGCGCCCCAGATATATGGCATGTGAGTATGAATTAACTTTTTTTTTTTTTTGAGAGAGTCTACAGCAGCCCAATGAACTTTAAGTAGGAAAATGAAATTTGGCACACTTGTAGTGGTGGTCCTGAATAGTAATCTGACCAACGTTTGGAACCTTTTAGGTTCAACCAACTCTATACCTCCACCACCAGTTCAAATATTCACTTTTTAACTTTTGAACACTTTGTCCTAGAAAGAAAATATTACACTTGATTACTCTCCTCATGCTGATCACATTCAATATCTTACATAGACTCCACCCATTACAGTAGTCGCCATTTTGAAATGTATTGTATTTAGTTTAGTTTAGACTGAGCCGCACAGAAGAGTTTTGATTAATTTTTTGTTCAAAAGTAATGATGCTGTGAAGTTAATGATCTCGGCATAAGTAGATTAGAGGCTATATCTCTGCAAAACTTTGATCTATCGAAAAGAAATTTGGTACACTTCATCAGCACCATGATCTGAGGGTACATGTGAAAGTTGGTAGCAGTGCCACCTACATGTCGTGAAATCCAAAAAATGGCTTTTTTTGCTAATAACTTTTGAAATGTTTGGCAGAAATGCCTGTTCGGCATTTTTAAAATTGTCATAAACTCTGATATTTTTGAAACACTTTGACATATCAGCAAAAGAATTGATAGACATCATCACCAGCATGTCTTAAGCCCGGGACACACTTAACGATTGTAAGGCCGCTTAAGAATGTAAATTGATACTTATGACTGGTTGCGCTCAAACACGTCCAGTCAGAGCCAGTTGCATTCAGTCGGCGATTACAGTCGGTGTTCAAATTCCGTGTGTAAGTATGTAAATCTGCTTCAGTCGAAGGAAACAGTCTTTGTGTGTTGAGCTCAGTCTTAGAATGTTTCAGCTAGTCGTTAAGTGTGTCCCCGGCTTAAAAGGTACACGTCAAGATTGAAGACGGCGCCACCTAGCGTTCAGAAGATATAAGGCTTTTTACCAAAACGCTTATAACTCTGAAAACTCTGTCCGAAATGAATTTTCTCAGTATTGTTACTTTCCATTGTTTATGCCGATTTCTCATGTCATTTTCCAACGTTATGCTCGACCACCATTTTTAGGTGAATGAAAAACTGTTTTTTCGCTACCCTTTCTACAAATCTTGTCCAATTTTGTCCAAAATTGGCTCAGGGGATCTTTGGACCGAGCTGCACAGAAATAGCTTAACATATTTATGATGCTCACTACCGTTTCTGAGAAACACCTTTCCGAATTGGACAATGCCTGTTTGTTGATATGTTAGCTTAGCATGCTAATTGGTTAACATTAATTAGAGGCCATTCTTTCTGATGTGGCTCTTTTGCTATCAAACATTTTGCTGTTAAACACAAGCTACGTTATTGGCCAAGTTATTTTAGTATGCTAATCAGTTAGCATGCTAACTAAAGCTTTTGTGTGTTCCACCTCATATTGAAGGGTCTCTTCAGCAGTAAATAAATTGTGTGTCATGTACATGGCACACTGTGATGATGAGCGATGAACACTTGACCAGAATGTTGGGGGTTCGAATCCTGTATGGTGTGATGTCCAAAATGTTACTGATATGCCAAGTATGTTCAAGAGTTTATTTGAATCTGTATTGTAACTGTTAGTTTGGGTGTTTAAATCCTCTGTTTGACAGAATCTGAACCATTTGTACCTGAACCATTTTTAGCTAGGCTCTGTTAAAACATGTTTTTAAATAATTTACAGATATTATTTAAAAATACCTATTTGATATTGCACAACCACAACCTAAGAGTGGCGCACTGCGTAGAGCAATGGGCTGGATGTTGGAAAATCATGTAATCAAATCCTATGTGTGGTGCAAACTTATACCATTTAAATTTTGCTATGTCCATAATGTTGCCTAATAATATCTTATGTTCAAAAATCCAGTGTGATAAGGCAATGAGCACCTGACCCGAAAGTTGTGGGTTTGATTCCCGTGTGGCGCATCATTATAACAGATCATGTTGTGGTGTTTTAACTCAGGATTGCACTAATCCTTCAACCTCTTATTATTATTATTATGGGAAAAGTCCCAATTGTCTTATAGCCCCTATTGTATTTGTTGGTTTACTTATTATTTGGGGCCAAGCAACAAAGGTACTTTAACTAGTATTGTACCTGTTGGTTTTATTATAATTAGGGGCCAAGCAACAAGGGTGCTGTAGCTCCTGTTGTATCTGTTGGTTTTGTTATTATTAGTGGCCAAGCAACAAAGGTGCCTTAACCACTGTTGTACAGTATCTGTTGGTTTTCTTATTATAAGGAGCTAAGGAACAAAGGTGCTTTAGCTGCTATTATATCTGTTGGTTTATTACTTATTTATATTAAATAATTTCTTGTCAGTTCTCCATGCTGCATATAAACATTTATGATAAACCACTTATTATTGAATTTAGTCCAATTTTCCTTCAGTTATGAATTCTGTTTCTGTGTGTTTTGCGGGCAGTCGCTGGGTTCGACTGCTGTTTGGTCGGGAGTTTCCCCTGCAGGATCTGTTGGTGGTCTGGGATGCTCTTTTTGCAGACAGCATCACTTTGGACTTGGTGGATTACGTGTTTGTTGCTATGCTTCTGTACATCAGAGATGCATGTAAGTTGAATTCTCTGTTATCTGTGCTTTGTTCATTACATAAACCAAATGAAAACAATATACAGACTTCCTAAGGTGTAAATCAACTGTGGGTGTTCACCCTGGAGCTCTGTGGATATCAAGCAATACGTAACCCACAAACAAACTCACCAGTGATAGCGCATCACTGCCACCTACATAACCGATCCAAACACAGAAGCTAATAACATGCAGATGAGTTGGCTTATGCCTGTTGGCATTGAACATGTATCTTTACAAAGAGCTCTAGAAGATATTTATCAGTTTATTTAAAAGTCCAGTTACTGTATCGTTCCTGTGTTCTTCATGTCACAGTGATCGCAAGTAACTTTCAGACGTGTCTCGGCCTCCTGATGCACTATCCTCCTATTGGAGACATCCACTCACTGCTCCTAAAAGCACTATTCCTCAGAGACCCTAAGGTACTGTCAGGCATACAGACTCTTACATTTTCACTTTTAATATCATTAAAAATAAATAAAATATTATATTTAATAAATGTGTATTTTTTTTAATATATATATATATATATAAAATGTGTTTTTAATCTAATATTTATATATTTATATATAATAATTTACTCACTCCCATGTCATCCAAGATGTTTGTCTTTCTTTCTTCAGTCGAAAAGAAATTAAGGTTTTTAAGGAAAACATTCCAGGATTTTTCTCCATCTAGTGGGCTTCAACAGTTACCAACCGGTGGAAGGTCCAAATTGCCATTTTAAATGCAGCTTCAAAGGGCTCTACACGATCCCAGCCAAGGAATAAGGGTCTTATCTAGCAAAACGATCGGTCGTTTTTCCAAAAAAAAAAAATAATAAAAATGTATATACTTTTTAACCACTAACGCTCATCTTGGCTAACCGTGCGTTCACACCGCCGCCGGCGAGAGCGTCAACATTCGCCTTGGCCGCCGTGCCAACAACGCTGTACTGTTCGTTCAAACCGCCGCCGGCGGGAGGGTCAAAGTAAATGACAAGTTGTGGCAACCATCGGAATCTTCTCAAGCGAGGACCTCTACCGCGTCATAGCTCATTACCATAAAGTTGACTTGATTTCAACTCTCCTCGACGCTCTCACCGTCCAAGACGCGCCGCGCCGCTCTCGCCGGAGCTTACCGCCGGCGGTGTGAACACACAGTAACGCTCATCTCTTTTTCAAAATCTTTTTCGCCCTACCGCGGTACTTTCTACATCATTTGTGACCTTTCCAACGTGATTGCGTAATGTGTGGCGCTTGGGCAAGACGAGCATTTGTGGATAAAAAGTATATACATTTTTTTTTTTTTAAATGACCAATCGTTTCACTAGATAAGACACTTATTCCTTGGCTGGGATCGTGTAGTGCGCACTGAACTGAAACTGCAATTTGGACCTTCAACCCGCTGAACCCTGTTGAAGTCCACTATATGGAGAAAAATCCTGGAATGTTATCCTCATAAACCTTAATTTCTTTTCGACTGAAGAAAGAAAGACAAAAACATCTTGGATGACATGGGGGTGAGTAAATTATGTGAACTAATCCTTTAAGGTAGCTTGACACTAAAAAAGCAGAGACACTATATACTGCTGAAAGTTTAGTATGTACTCAGTATAAGTTATTTTTGTCAAATGTCTTTTTATATAATTTTAGAATAATCCCCGACCAGTAAACTACCAGTTCCAGCAAAACCTTGACTACTACAAAACCCGTGGAGCCGACTTGGTCAACAAGACTCGGTATCTTGTGTTTTTGTCCATATTATAACTTTTTGCACATATATGCTATACATTACATAAATTTATTTACAATTTAGAAAATGGCTTCTTTCTTTTTCTACAGGGCCAGCAATAAAGCAGCACCTCTCAACATTAATAAAGTATCTAGTTCTCTTCTTAATTTCGGCCGGAAGCTCATTGCTCCGATGGGAGGCGGCTCCAGTGGTATCTCACCAATAAACAGTGAGGTGATATCGGCTCCTCCCCTTCAAACTCCAATGCCACGACCATTGGCCGAACCTCCATCATGCACCACTCCGGCAAACACGCAGATGAAATCACAGCCACACACACAAACGCAGCATCAGCACCGACTGCTGAAGTCTGAAAGTATGCCAGTGCACCTCAGCAAAGGTGAGCACTCGCATACACACACCTTTATACCTATACAACCCTGTATGCCTACAGATTGTGTTGATTTTACCCATATACCTCCAGGAGTTATTAATACTTGAGTGTACATGGATTATTATGTGAATGTGTACATGCATTAAGAATAGGTACAGAGTAGGTGTGTGCTGTAGCCTTACTTTGCTGTCTGTTAGATGTAGGTCCTTGTGGAGCCTCTCAGATTTCTCTCCCTGCCCAGATCCAATCTGATACCCCAGGTAACTGCTGCTATGACAACAACAACAGCACCAGAGTATGCATGCATGCTTTATAAATGCATTGTATTTTATTTTATTCTGTTTTTGTATGTTTCTTTGTGTGCTTTTACTGTGAGGTCCGCTTTGTAATCCATGCATGTGTGTCTGTGTTCAAATAAACTTGGTCTAATGATCTATTTTGTAATGAGTCATACTGCTTTTTGCCACCAGGCTTTTTCAGTTTTTAAAAAGAAAAAAAAAGGATGTATTTGTATTAATTAATACATTTTTTTATAATTTGCACTACTGTTCAAAAGTTTGAGGTCGATAAGCTTTTTTAATGTTTTTGAAAAAAGTCTCTTATGCTCACCAAGGCTACATTTATTTGATCATAAATACAGTAAAAAAAAAATATATATATATCTATTTTAATATATTTTAAAATGTAATATATTCCTTTGATTGCAAAGCTGAATTTTCAGCATCATTAATCCAGTCTTCAGTGTCACATGATGTTTCAGAAATCATTCTAATATACTGATTTGGTGCTCAAGAACCATTTTTTGGTATTATCAATGTTGAAAACATTTGTGCTGCATAATTTTTGTTATGTTTTGTGGAATCCATGATACATTTTTATTCAGGATTCTTAGATGAATAGAAAGTTCAAAAGAACTTTTGTAACTTTAAAAATGTTTTTACTGTAACCTTTGATCAAAGTAATCCATCCTTGATGAATATAAGCATTCATTTCTTTCAAAAACAAACCAAATCTTCCTGATACTGATAAACTGATAGTGATTTTTAGTGTAATTATTTTCTGAACTTTCTATGTCATGTTTTGTTTTACTTCTGTTTTATCTGTGATTTACTGCATGCTCTTTGATTGTGTCTTAGACTCTTCATGCTATTTATGAAGCTTATATTTTTTATAATTGTTCTGTTACCTTTTGATCTTGCTCTTTGTTGTCTGTCCTCATAGGCTATCTGAGAATAACTTTTGTTACTGTTCTTATATCTATCTTGCAGGCCACACTCCCAGGACCATTAGCTCCTCCCCCAGCACTGAGAGTTTGTCTGGTGGGCGGGACCATGCAATGTCTTCCCCTCCTCTCCCTGTGTCCAGGGGGCGAGATTCCAGCACATCATCTCCGCCTTCCTCTGCCACGAAGAAAGACTCTTTCTTTAATATCAGTCGCTCACGGTCCCACAGTAAAACTATAAATAAGAAGGATGCAGTAAGCAGCAAATTTAGTTTTTGCAACTTTTGTTTTCTTTTTTACAACTTTACCATTTGCAGTCCCCGCTCTCATTTTGTGGCAATTGTTTCTTCATATTGCATGCAAATTACTATTATGTGCTATTAAGTACTATTTTGTGCTCCTGTTTGTGTTGTATTTTATATACAATATGCTATATGTATGCTAATGTATGCGTATGTATTTTTACACACAGGAGGAACTGGAGGCCCAGGTGTCATTCTTACAGGGTCAGATTAATGACCTAGAGGCTATGAGTAAATATTGTGCCAAGATGATGAACATGCACATAGGTGAGTCACTGAGCCAGTCAGTCGTCTCTGCACTCACAAACACTGCTGATGGAATCGTAATGATTGTGCTTTGATTAATGGATAGGAAAAATTCAAGAAGTGATACTGCAGGAGCATCTGGAGAAGGAAGATGAGGTTCTGGTGTCGCTTGCTGGACTAAAACAGGTATGA
>RJVU01042534.1:3996089-4013275 GCA_003731715.1 Anabarilius grahami
TGAAATGGTATACATGGATGATGAAGCAAAAATGAGATTTGTTTATATTGAATGTAATGGTATAAAAAGCCTAAATAGTCCAAGGCTCTCATTAATTTACGAAGGGTTAAATAGAGTACCTCAGGGATGAAGTGTTTTTGTAGGCCAACACGAAAGTTAGTGGTGCACGGGTTCCCTCGATCGAAAGCCTGTGCATTTTTCCCATAGACTTTTGGAAAATCGCTAAAAATAAGCTGTTTAACAAAGGGTTATGACACTTACATGTTTTGTCTATCAAGATAATCTTTACAAGTTGACACAACATTTATACATTTTGAAGCCTAAATAAAGTCTTCAGATATAATAAGCTAACAGTAGGCTATAAACGGACTACAGCACACCATGGTTCCGGATCAACGTCACCACCACCAAGATTCCTCAAACTTTATTTAAAAACATGCTCGCTGATTATGATCTGTGCTGTGTATGAATACTTATCCACTTATTCATGAGAAATGCTGTCCAAATGTCCCGTTTGTCATGATGACGTCTAAAGTCCCCGCCAAAGGAAGTAGTCCTTTTAGCAACTTGTTAGCATCCGCCGTTTTTTAGACACAATAAAGGTTTAAAAAATCACAAGTGGGTTATAACTGGTGTGTTTTATGTCATAGATCAAAATGTGAAAATATTTAGAGGCTTTGTTAACCACAGACCTTATTTCAGGCGATTTAGTAAAAACCCATTCAAAAAACCCTTTGACTTTGGGGCGATGGAACCGGAAGTCCTAAAATGCTAACTCGCTTCCGGGTTTTGCCTACAAAAACACGTCATCCCTGAGGTTCTCTATAGGTCATACTAGTAAACAGTATCCAGTTCACTCAGGCTGCACTCTTCACGAAGATGAAACGTGAAGCGCGTTGCGTTGTGGAAAACAGTATCCCATGCAGTGTCCTCAGATGTATATACATCAGATTTAAGCAAATGTAGTAGGCAATCTGGAAAATACCATCAATACAGAAAATTCACATACTTTTTCACAGTACATTGCACACTGCAATATAGTAGATGTATGATAGTATGCCATTCTGAACACCGATTTTAGTGTTCTCGAGTTGTATTTAGCAGATGCTGGCAAATATAGTAGGTCATCAGGGTATTCTATGCTTACAGAAAATTTGCACGCTATACATGCTGGAGACTGCAGAAATAGTAAGAGTAGTATGATAGTATGCCATTTCAAACACAGCCCTATTGAATTTGTTCACATATCGCACTGAACGATTCATTTGCGAATTGGACTGATCCGAATGCAGCTGTTCTCGAATCAATAACTCACTGATTCAATGATCCAGTCAAAACGAGCCAAGAACTGGGATATCGACGGAGAGTAAATGTGCGCGTGACTGATGGTGGGCATTTGTTTGACGCCTGTATGGGGTAGGCTTTATATTGCCTAAAATCGCCAGTTAATTTGTGCATTTTCCCACTGTTGTGGCAGTTACAAATGATATAAAACTAGTACGTTTTTATCACATTTACAGAAATTTTGTTTTTCCTCATTTTTAAAATGCTATATTGTATATTATTTCATATATGGTACTATTATTATAGTCTGACTGGTGCTGGCTAAATAATAAACATGGTTCATCAATCACTTCTTTTTACTTTTAATACTCAAGTACATTGAAATTGTACATTTACTCAAAATGAAAATGAGTACTTGTACTTTTACTGGAGTAATATTTTTTTTTTAGGGTATCTACTTGTACTCAAGTATTTGATTTGTGTCTTCGTCCACCACTGCTTTCATCAGGTGGACGAGAACGAGATCAGAGAATTCTTTGCCAAGTACGGGTCTGTGAAAGAAGTGAAAATCATCACTTATCGAGGAGGAATATGCAAAGGGTGAGTGAGTGTTGTTGTTTTCCTTGCTGAAAAAAAAAATTTCTTAAACCAACCTGTCTAGCTAAAATAAAAAAAATAAAAAAAGCGGTCAAACGTCCTCTAAAACAAGCTTGCTAAACCAACTGACTGGGCAGGGATACCAGCTAAGACCAGCCAGACAGTTTAGGCAGTTTAGACAGTTTTTGTCAGTAGGGTTGTTTGCTGCCTAGCCAAAAATAAGGTAATTCAGAAAATATTGTGAAGCATAAGGCTTTGTTTTCTGAACCAATTTACTTTGAAATTTTACCATACTGTAGCAGGGCTCATTGCTAAGGATTTTTTCTACAAAAAAACATTTACTGGCCCCCACCACAAAAATAAATAAATATAGGCCTAGTTACTGTTTTTGTCATTTTTGACCATGTAACCATAATAAATGAGCTTATGACACCAAAAACTTCTAGCCTAACTAATAAATTTTAAATATTGTTAAAGACAAGTAAACAGTCAGTAATAAAAGAAAAGAACAAATAATCATATTATGAGCGGTAGCACAAATGGTACAAAAGAATTAAACAGAATTACATACAAAAGAATTAAACAAAACGGCCGTTACCAGCACAGTCTTTTTCTTTCTTTCTTTTTTTTAATCAATGTAGAATTTCTATATCTCTTGTGTATTGAACTGATAATCACTCTTTTGTGTGTTAAACACAATCTACTAAATACAACTTCATTATAAAGAATAAACAGCAAATGAAAAAATATATAATCACGATCTATGATAAAAATACTATTACAAACTAGGTTAGTGGATAATTCAGCAGCAAATGTTACTCTAGAAAAATTATGAGTGCACAATAATTGTATAAAATCTAAACATTTAGTGAAAAACATTTAGTGGGGAACAAATAAGTGTAGCACTAAATCTGGTAAAATGTTGCACATGGCTCTTTGTATTGTTATAAAATACATTCACGAAAAACATGTAAATTATATATGTAAATATACACTCTAAAATTAAAAGACTTTTCTTTTAAATGTATAGTGCAGCTTTTTAATGAGGCAGCAACATATGGTAGATAGGACAGAACAAGAAAGGCTATTAATAATCTTTCATTGCGCAAAAGTATTATAATATGAAAGGCTCTGATACAGAGTGGCACAAAGCGCTTTTATGCACATCCTGTGCACAGAATGATGCGCTTGAAGCAACACTGAGTCAGAGCGCGCAACGCTTCGCATTGAAAAGTTCACAGCACAAAGGGAAGAGATATTGATGTGTTGTATATTGAATTTATGCAATAGTTTGTTGAGCCTTTTCTTTTAACAGTTTTAAATTTCAATTACTGTGCATTTGAAGAATAATTCATAGTGCTCTCTACTCCAGTGTTGTGATCTAACAAACACCCAGGAGAAAGTATCATGATTTGGAACAGCAATAAACTCCAGCAAGATAGTCCTTTTGATGCAAAACCATATACCTTTATCTACAGATCAAGTATAATAATAGGTACATTGAAGAGAGTTTCATCGAGTTGACTGTCGTAACTGAATGCGACACAGTTTGAATGCTGACTGGAGAATGACAGCCGAGGTGGAGGGAAGCATTTATGTGAATTTGAATTTGGAACATTGTCCGAATTGGACATTCAAGACTCACTCAGTCATATTTATTGAAGGGGGAAGAGAAACCGGTCTGATTTGTGTAAGAATTTCACGAGTGTAAAACATATTTTAATAGAATGTCCTTTTTTAAATAATATTAGACAACGGTTTTATACAGAGAACACATTAATGGACATTTTTGAAAAGGTTTCTCCTGGAGTAATTTTAGAATTTGTCAAATATTCAATTGAAAGATTCTATGTAATTGTTGTTATTATTAATGTTGTTGTTATTGGTATATATGCCTGATTTTGTATAGTGATTGTTTTTAAGACAAAATTGTTAAATTATTGTAAACAATGTATTGAAGTGATACTGCTGATTGCCATGAATATAGCCATTGCTGCTGATATGGCATTAAATCATAAATAAATAAATCTGTACTTCACATTAAACTATGGAATGGCTTCAGAACACTTGAAATATAGTGCATAAAGGCTTTATGGTGCTTCATAATGTTTTTGTGCCTTTTGTGGGGCTTAACAATAACACAGAATAGTGTAAGCACAATATCAGATTTGGATCCGTCTTGTCTGACCAATACCCGATCCTGCAAAGAATGGCTTTATCGTAGCCGATACCAATACTGAGTATCAGATCGGCGCATCCATAAAATTAATACTTATTAAAGATACAAAAGTTATTCAGCCAAGAGCAGTGAGCAAGGTTTATTAGGCTACTGTCACTATAATAGCTAATGACAGTTAGCAGTCGTGGCCTAATGGATAGTCGGACTTGTAACCCAAAGGTCATGGGTTCGAGTCTCAGGTCCGGATTGTCGGTGAGGGGAGTGAATGTCCAGCGCTCTCCCCACCCTCAATACCATGACTGAGGTGAGACCCTTGAGCAAGGCACCGTACCCCCAACTGCTCCCCGGGCGCCGCAGCAATGGCTGCCCACTGCTCCGGGTGTGTGTTCACGGTGTGTGTGTTCACTGCTGTGTGTGTGCACTTGGATGGGTTAAATGCAGAGCACAAATTCCGAGTATGGGTCACCATACTTGGCCACATGTCACTTCACTTCACTTCACTTCACTAATGCACAGATCAATATACTGTTACACATGCGTTTTTTTTTTCTCAACTATTTACATTCACTCTAAAACATAACCAACTATTTACAATGATACTCGCCAATATAGGCTTTTTGACAATTTTTGTATGAATATGTCCATTCAAGCTGACGTGAAAGAGTACTCTCTTCAGTATTTGCTCGCTGTCTAAAACGCAGCTTTGATGCGCGCTTNCACTTCACTTCACTAATGCACAGATCAATATACTGTTACACATGCGTTTTTTTTTTTTCTCAACTATTTACATTCACTCTAAAACATAACCAACTATTTACAATGATACTCGCCAATATAGGCTTTTTGACAATTTTTGTATGAATATGTCCATTCAAGCTGACGTGAAAGAGTACTCTCTTCAGTATTTGCTCGCTGTCTAAAACGCAGCTTTGATGCGCGCTTCGGATGTGTGTTGCACACACAAAACTTCTCAAACAGCACGCGAGTAACGAATTGAGTTCTTTTGCTGCTTCATGCGCTTGAATATTTAAAGGATTAGTCCACTTTCAAATAAAATTTTCCTGATAATTTACTCACCCCAATTTCTTTTCGACTGAGGAAAGTAAGACATGAACATCTTGGATGACATAGGGGTGAGTAAATTATCAGGAATCTTATGTGAAAGTGGACTAATACTTTAAAGGCTTAAAAACGCGTGCAAATGATAAACTTTCGTGAAGATGCAGCACTGGCCTGATCGGGACAATGACAGTTCCGTCAACTGTTCTGAGCGTTGTTCAACCTGGCACCGGGCTATTATCAAGCCCTACTAAATTGTTCGATCACACTTGTGCACTTCATTATGCCGTCCAAGTATTTATGTTTGGAGCAAAATGTGGTTCAGTAGATTGTCATTTTGGTAAGCTGTCCTTTTATATAATATTTCTTGCAAACTGCTTTCAGAAAACATTCATACCTGCGTCACCTCTGATTTGTTGCTCACCTTCTTCCTCATAGGTATGGTTTCGTTTATTTCAGCGAGGATGTTGATATCCAGACTATCGTTGATGTAAGGAGGTCACTTTTACCTGTCTACATAACTTTCTTCTCTTTTCTGTCTGGGTGTTGGTGTTATGAGTGCAGGGTGATATCCTGTACATTTTAATTCTTTTACAGCAGCCGATCAGTTTTAAAGGGAAAAAACTAAAACTGGGACCTGCCATCATGAAAGAGCGAAATTCTCGTGAGTCCATATGTTTCGTTTTTTATTCTGTCTGTCTTGTACAAAAAGTAATGGAAATGTCTATATCAAATACACATTTTAAATTGTCTTATTGGAGACATTTGTGCTTGCTTGTAATTTGTAATTATTTGTTTTTAATTATTTCAAGGATTGGAAGCAGACAAAAATTGGGAACACGCAAAAATCTTTTAAATACATTTTTAAATCATAAATAATCAAACTCAATGACTGAAAAAGTCATGGTTAGAATATTTTGGAATCTTATTCCCAGGTTCAGTGTCATCTCCAATGATTGGTCCAACACAGTGGGTCAGCCCCACCCCATATGTGTATTGCAGCTGCTGTCCCCCAGGCCTGGCCCCACCCTCACCTGTCTTCAGTGGAGGGAATCAATACATGCAGGTAACAAATCATGACACTCTTGAGTATAAACATAATGTAAAGGAGTTAAAACTTGTTCACACCAAGGAAGATAACTATGATCATAACGATAAAGATATTGTTTTAAAAATCATTGTAAAACTGTAAAAGAATAGGACTTAGTCAGGGTAGCTCCATATATAATTTTTAACAGGAATGAAAAAGAGGCTGTGAGGTAGGGCTGCCCTCGACTAAAGATTTTTCTAGTCGACCAGTAGTCGTTCATTTAAGCCATTAGTCGACTAATCGCTCATTTATATTAATAAGCCATAAATCATAATAATGAGCCTTTAATCTTCTATGTAATTAGCCTAATCAGCGCTCAAACTCGCATAAAGCTTGCCTCAGCGCACTGGCAAACATAACGATTATGTGTCATGAAAAAACGGCAAGGAAACTTTCTAAACATTTCAATAATTTACTGATAATGTTTTCTCTGTTTTCGGCTGCAGAGATTAAGTCAACGATGCTGACTCGTCATCTCCACAGTAGTGGACGCGCATATATGCAAGTTTCATATGGATTGCATAATCTGAGAATATTTATTTTCCTTTTGATTTGGCTCGGTTCATGTTTGTTACGTGCTCAAGTTCACTGAGACAGAGAGCAGAAATCGCATCCTGATTGCTTTCATTGTTTTATAAAAGCACAACGTTTTGCTGTTATTGTGAGTTTACAGAAATAAAAGTAGACCCGTTACATTTTGCATTACTCTTATCTATACATTACTCTTAATTTAAATGCAGTGATCGCAAGCTATGTGTGTAGAGCGTGTTTACTGCATATTATTTGGATATGCGCCAAAAAATAACGCACATTTATCTAGGACTAGGCTAACATTAGAGCGAACGGACTTGTAAAGTTGCTACTACTTACATGTTTCAAGTGATAAGCCATATTTGAGGTCGATGAATCATAGGCGAATGTTTGGATTTCCTGCCGTTAACGATCTCTCCCTCAAGGAATGCGTGACCTTGGCACTTCCTGTGGAGTTTTTTTTTCTTTTTCTTTTTTCTGCAACTAACCCACTAATAAAATCTTGGTCGACCAAGCCTCTTCAAGTCGACTAACGGTTATTCGACTATTAGGGGGCAGCCCTACTGTGAGGGATTGAATAAGATGTTTTCAATGAATTGTACTGTTGTTTAACAACATACCGATTGTTCAGCTGATGAAATGTCTTTCTGGAAAAACTTAGGATGTAGCGTATGCACTTTGAACTGTGAGAGGCGTTACACTTTGTTCATAACTTGAATACAGAAGGCGGTCTGGCGGAAGCTAGATATTTGACTTTATAATGTGTTAAATATGGATATTTTTCTTGCACAAACACGTCACTTCGCTTCAGAAGGACTTTATTAACTCTCCGAAGCCATGTGGAGTATGTTTATGATGGATGGATGCACTTTTTTGAGTTTCAAACAGGTGGTTTCTGTGCACTGCCATTATAAAGCTTGGGAGCATCAGGGTGATTATTAATATAACTCTGATTGTATTAGTCTGAAAGAAGAAAGTCATATACACATAGGATGGCTTGAGGGTGAGTAAATCATGGGGTAATTTTCATTGTAAAGAGAACTAATGCTTTAAGTTGAGTAGTGAGAGAAATTATGATCTAGGACATTTGTACAGTGCGTTCCATTGTAAAGACTGCAAGTCTATCCCTCACAGCCTCGTTTTTCATCCGTGTTAAATTCAATATGGCGTCTAACCTGACTAAGGTCTATAGCAGAGTCCACACCACAATTGCAACAATAATGGCACAGAGGAATGGTATCGTTGAAATCACTTTCACAACATTTTTTTTTTTTTCCCATCTGCTGAATGCTAAAAATATTGAAAAAACTAAAAATCAGAATCCATCCTGCTTTAAAGAGCATTTTAAGCAGCAGACAACATCGCTCGCTTATAAACGGAACAATACTGTGCGCTGGTGTGGTCTCTAATATAGTTATTGTTATAGTTATCTTGGTGTAAATGGGCCTTTAAACTCACACTGCACATTCCTAAGCTTGAAAAATAACAGTACTTTCATATGTTTTCCCTGTGTCTTCCTTTCTTTTTAGCCTTATTCTTACTCCAGTCCTCCAGGATTTATGGTCCCACCGGTGCCAATGAACTATGCACAGACCACATATGCCTACCAGGTACACATTGCTTTCATCTCTCAGATAAGCACGTACTTGGATATATTGTGTAAACTCTTCACGCATGCTATCTTTTCCAGGCGTATAAAAAAAATTAAAACACTGTCAACCATTGTTTTTTTTGTGTGCGTGTATTAGTATCCCGTGCCACAGTGGTGTGGAGAGCAGAGGACGAGGCTTGTCAATCAGGTCAGCTCCACTTCCCTTTTTTTGGGTTGGAATATGAGGGATTGAGCATAAGAGGTTGAACTGGATTGTTGTACTTGCCATTTCTAGAAAAAAAAAAGTTTGAAGTCAACAAGTGGTGTTTTTTTTTTTTTTTTTACAAATTTATCAAAAGTGAAAGTAAAGACCCTTACAAGAGATTTACATTTCAAATAATTGTGGTTCTTTTGAACTATTCATCAAAGAATCCTGAAAAAATGTAGCACAGTTTTCTCACAAATATAATGCACCTCAACTGTTTTTTAAAGTTGAAATCAAAATTGACCCTATTTACTTTGTTAGTGCATATTACTAGTCCTGTGTTGAACAATTAATCCGTGCAAGTTAATACACAGAAAAAAATGGTTTGTCGTGTAAAAAACAGCATGATGTGAATTCAGCTTTACAATCACAGGAATAAATTACTTTTTAAAATTAAAATAGAAAAAAATATATTTTAAATTGTGGTATTTCACAATATTACTGTTTTAACTTTTAAAGAGGTGGGAGGTGCACCAATATGTTGTCGCTTGTATGAAACTTAATTTGAATTGCCTTGGTAATGTAATTCCTTACAATATAACCAATATTAACAAAATTAGATACAATATTAACCACATTGGTTACCCCAGCATTCTTGCCCAGCCCTGTAAATTAAATTGAGAAGAGTGTGCGTAAGCTAGTCTGAAACAGCTGCCTCTAGCATTTTAATAATACTTGAAAAGCTGTCAGTGCAGTGTATCAATAAGCGCCAGCTCCCCTTGTGATCCCCTTTAGCATGCTAAAGATCACAAGGTCAGAGAATCGCTAAAATACTCGACAATAAACCAGTATCAAAACATTGTATCATAATTGGAAAGTCTAGTGAATCTACAATAACTGTTTCAGGGCTCCAGACTGACATTTGAGAGCAGTAGCACCGGTGCCACTAAGTTCTACAGATGTTGGCGCCAGCACCTGATTTGGTAGCGCTGGGGGGATTTTTAATCATTAAGTTAATAAGTGGAAATAGCTAATAAGCCAATAAGTGCTCCTCTGCTGCCAACTACTGGTTATAGTGGTCATTTTATTTATTTAAAGTGTTCGTTTGCCATAAAGTGTTCCTTTTCCTACATCTTTAAACTTTTAATTTTACAAATCCATCACAATTTTTAAAATTGGATATTTAGAGCTTTGAAGTGCTGGAAAAAGTGTGAAGCACTTGAAAGCCCTTGAAATGTGCTTGAATTTCACTCTCAAAAGCTTGTCTTTTATTGCTCTGAGCTGATAAATGGTCCGCACAGCTCAAACAAGTAGCGCAGTGTCGTTCCACTTTCGTTTCGTTTGATGTTTCTCATGTGCAACAGAAATGGCAGCTCTTATCAGTTGGCCAATGTGGTGGCATCAGTGCGACTCTAACAAAATTTAGTCGCACCAGAAGGAAAAAAGGTCGCAGTGTGTAGCGTTTAGTTTATTGTAGTAATTCCTATCTTTTTNTTTTTTTTTTTTTTATAAATCTTTTCATTAATTGAACTATGAAATTAGAAATAATAAATGTATATGAAGGATAAGCAGTGCAGTGTTGTGATGAAAAATTGCATATATATATATATATATATATATGCGTTTTGAGAGTTTTAAGCTTTAAGACAATATCATACAGTGCACTGGCCAATAGTTAATGAAGATTAGATTTGATTGTTGTGCTGTGGTAAGCCTTTAGATGGCAGTGCTGACTTAGTATAAAAACTGCAAACACCTGTCCTGCAGGGAAAGGAAGTGTGCCAAAATTAAAAGGCTCATCAATATAAGAAGAGTGAATATGTGACTTTGTATTTCAGAACTATGTGGATTGTGGCGTCCAGACTTTGCTAACCCTTCTGTAGCCAAACCTTCACTCTTTTTTTGGTAAGTTTTTGTGCACCCAAGATGAAGATAACTGCTTTAGTTCCCAGGGGTCACTTTTACCGAGTCACTTTGTTTCTTTTCTTAGGGTAGACTCCCATAGAAGCAGAGGAGAACATCTTGATTGAGATCAAGCAGTGCACTTCATTGTCTGTGTTTTCAAACACAGATGCAGATAGGGTCATCCTGGGTGTGATGTGAAGGTATATTTTGAGGGGATGACATTGATATGATCATACTGTAACCCAAGGCCTCACATCCACACACTGAAACATTTAACAAGCTTTGTTCGCTTTTGCCTATTCCGCCCATTTATTTGTATTGTCTGTGTTTTGTTTTTTTTTCGTCATGGCCAACTAACTTTAAAGACACTTTTAAGCTCACAAATACATATTTATATTTTATTTATGTTTGCTTATTTTAAAGTTTGACTCACTGTTGGTGATGCACCATATGCATTTGGGTAACCGTTTTGACATGTTCAGTGTGTTTTTAAACAAATGTTCATTTGTTTACTGGTTCAAGCTGGCGAGTGTTCACTATTAAAATAGTTTTGTTTTGGGGGTTTTCACATTCAGGGCACATGTTCCAATTTTCTCTTTTTGGTCGAGCACCAGGGTACAGTGGCTCCCCTTCTTTTTCTACTCTATAAATTTGCTTTCATTTATCAGTCGTTATCACTGTACTTCCATCAATTTTTTCCTTAATGCTGGTTTTCTTTCTCGTTAGTGCAGTTAAAAGGTGTAAATAAAATCATTGCATTAATTCAGAATTTACAATACAATTTTATACTCAGCCCTGTAAGTCACAGCAGGTCACGGGACGGTTGACTTGTTTTAAATTAAAGCGATGACGGAATATTGATATCACTGTGAACACAGTCAGGCTGCCTTTTTCTATTTTTCCAGCACTTTTCCGCACCAGTTCCCTTTAATTGAGTTTTGTTTTTAAAAGTTTGCAAAGAGTTATGGGTATTGTTGTACTGAACACAAAGCACTGTCATTTTATACCTAGTGTTACAACACTTGACTTTTTTTTCTTATGGGGGGCTGATTTAATTGCTGTAGCAGATTCATCACATTTTTAAAAAAACAACTGACTTGAATTGAAATTTCACTTTTTTTTTCTTTATTTTCCATGGCCTCATGGGAATTGTGGTTTATATTGTGCTATAGTCTGAGAGCTAATCACTGTACTCTGGGTTTGCCATGTATATAGGTTTTGGATTTTGATGTTGGCATTGTACGGTTTTGCTGTTTTTGTTAATAAAAAAATAAAGTTGAATTAACTTATTTTTGCCTCACATTTAAAGTTGCCTATTTTTTTTAATGTTATAAGTGCCACATTTGTAAAGTGATGCACAAAAATACATTTAGTAGTTTGAGCTTCTTCTTTTTTTGTGTGCGCTGTTACTTAATCTCATTTTATAATGATTTAAAGAAATGTTTGGAGAATCTTGGATGTTTGTTGCTGTGGAAGGTGTTGGACTGTGTTGGTCTCTCTTTCCTTGTATTTGTCTGGACAACCAGACAGACTTTAAAGGGATAGTTCATCCAAAAATGAAAATTTATGTGGTTTTAAACCTGTACGAGTTTCTTTGCTCTGTTGAACACAAAAGATATTTTGAAGAACGTTGATAACCAAACATTTGCTAATCCCTATTGACTTCAACAGTATGAGAAAAATGTATTCTATGGGAAGGCAGTGGGGATCAGAAACCATTTGGTTACCAACATTATTCAAAATATCTTTTGTGTTCAACAGAACAAAGAAACTCGTACAGGTTTAAAACCACAAAGTGAGTCAATCACGACAATTTATTTTTGGATGAACTATCCCTTTAATTTATGAACTGGTCTCTGTTGATTCGCATTAAATATGATTTCAATGCACAAATGAATATGATTTAACATAAATATACATATTAAAAATGTATAACAAACATCCACCGATTTATCTGGCAAGTTCAGGATCTTTGACATGTACTCGCTTTAACTGAACTGAAATAAATTCAGGTTTTTGTTTGCAGAATAATGGGTGTGTTTACAGGACAGTGACACCCTTTTCAACTAAAAACGGAAAACTTATGTATTTTGGCCGTTTTTTTGTTTTGTTTTTTGCTCGAAAACATAAACTATTGAAAACCGGTTTCAGAGTGCAAGCTTTTGAAAAAGATACCGTTATCGTTTGTGTAAACTACAAAAACATGAATTTGTGAAAACGGTGATGTCATGTGCATTCATATTATGTGTTGGTGATGCATCGGCGCTGCGTAGATCGATCGGCGTATGACATCAAAGTACCGCGAGAGCGATTCAAAAGCATATGCTCTCCAATCGCTCTCGCGGTACTTTGATGTCATACGCCGATCGGTATGCGCAGCGCCGATGCATCTCGAACAAGCCTAAAATGCTGTCCAGACAGATCGGAATTTGGATGAGACGAGTCATTTGACGTCACTTCTAAGATGTCGGCAAGTCCTGTTTCCAATTAGCATAAACGTAAAAACAAACTTTAACATTACACATTACGTTTTATGTAATGATACCTTCTTTTTTGCTTTTCGTCAGCTGTTTTCAAATCGACTTTGATATTTTTACGTTTTTTTTTTGCAATAATTGACACAAAAACACTATATGCTCTCATTGTGTCATGGCGACATCATGTGGTCAACATGGGAACGTGACTTGTGATAGACTGGTACTCACCGAGGTAACGTTACTGGGACATTTAATTTGGGATATTCCCAGGTCCAACCTCGTCTGGAACGCAGCATAAGTCTTGCGTCGGAGACTGTACACTGCAAGTTTTTAAATACTTAGCTTAAAGGTGTAATATGAATAAATAGTGCTCATAAACGGCTGTTGAGATAGTATTCTTCAAAACGAAGCTTCGGAGCGTTATGAATCTTTTGTGTCCAATCATGATTCGGATCGCGTGTCAAACCGCCAAACTGCTGAAATCACGTGACTTTGGCGCTCCGAATCGCTGATTCTTTATGCTCCGAAGCTTCCTGAAGCAGTGTTTTGAAATCGGCCATCACTATATAAGTCGTTATTTTGTTTTTTTGGCGCACCAAAAATATTCTCATCGCTTTATAATATTAATATTGAACCACTGTACTCGCATGAACTGATTTAAATATGTTTTTAGTACCTTTATGGATCTTGAGAGAGGAAATGTCATTGCTGGCTAAGCAAGCCTCACTAAGCCATCGGATTTCAACAAAAATATCTTAATTTGTGTTCCGAAGATTAACGGGTGTGGAACGACATGAGGGTGAGTAATAAATTACATTATTTTAATTTTTGGGTGAACTAACCCTTTAAGCGCGCTGCCTGACATGCTTAATACAGCGTTTAGTCGTTTTCGCGGATGTGAACGGGCGTCGTTTTGACTACGTTGTCGTCAAGGAAACGCAAAGGAAAAAGTTTTTAGTACATCATTATTGTTGTAAACGTAAAACGTTTTTTCAACGGCTCTGAACGTATGGAATCTTTTTGTTAATCATAATCTAAATTTAAAAAGCCTATTGGTTTGTCAGGATTATTTACTATGCGAATGCGATACAACGGAATTCATATAAAAACTCTAAATATAAACTTGGATTTTTTGTTTTTTAAAGCGTATCAAGTTGATTAATTGGTGGCGCAAGCAATGTTATTGACACGATGTTGAAAGTGAAACGAGAGACAAAAGGAGAGCGATTTGGAAACAGTGGAGGGCATCGTTCCTCTTTCATTCTCAGGGAGGAGAGAGTAGGAGGAGACGTTCCTTATGCACACTGTACTGACTGAAGGAGTCGCCACGGCAGAAATGAACTGAACTCATCATCTGCTCACCTGCATCCAGTTCTCACACAGGCGAGGGCATGAGCGTTGAGAAACCGAAAGAAAACTAAAAGAAACGGGACTGGAGCGAAAGATAATTAAGGGAGAAAGAAACGGCAGAGGAGACACAAATCAATAGAGACATAATCAAAGAACAGCAGCAGGTATGTTCACTCTTGAAATGAATGTGTATTTTCTTTGTCGCTGTACGCTTATTCAACACTGTTAACTTTCTCATTCTACCCGTAAGTCACTGATTTCTTACTTCTCTGCTGATTCATCCCTCTCTTCTTTCTTGCCGTGTTCACACTATACTTGTAAACTTCAATGCTTTTATTTGAGCTTGTATGTGAGTCACTTTAAAGTTCAAGCTCACTTCTAATTTGAATAGAGTGTGTGCTTTTGCATGTGCAGGAGAAAAGCAAAAATATCAAAGAATACCACACTTCCATTCAAGTCACTCTATAAAAAACATTTCCTTTTGCATGCATGAAACATGGTTTTGTATAATTCTACATATAGCTACTACTGTAGCCTATATAACATATGTAGTGTTTGGCTTTTTATCACAAAACCTAAAGCAGCTTTGAAAGGGTTATATTGTACATTTTACTTCATTTTTATGGGGTCTAGTCTACTCATAACTTTAGTCAAAAATTTTTGCAAATAGCAAATATATAGTCAGAATGTAGTTTATCATGACAATTTTCCCTGAAATGACTAACGTTTTTCTGTAAATAGACCATGGAGGGAAAATGTTTTTGAACTGTTGTGGACTTTTTTTTTTATTCATTTGCCTTTAAAACTTTAATTTAAATGCTGTCTTTGCATGTGAAATGAGAAATGGTGCTCCAATGTACAGTAGTTTGCCTCTGCCCCATACTTTTAACAGCCTTTTTGAAAGAGTACATTGCGTTCACAATACAATCTGTACTGAAATGTGCTACTCAAACTGTTTAATTCAGATCATTTCACTCTGATTTTAACTTCTGGATCTTTCCTAATGTTAGTATCCTTCAAAAGTTTATGGAGAGCCGCAGGTGCTACACACAGCAGGAATTTATTAAATAGTGCGTTAGCAATGTTAATATTTCTTAATGCAAAATTATGAAATGGACATTCATTGGTGCTTTATGCTAAAATGTTTGTATTTTATTTAATAAGAATATGTAAGCATTAATTTATGAGAATTCAGATTCAACCATCAGTATAAGCAAAAAAAAACCTGCTCAGAACAGGCACATATTGTTCATTCCCACATGATGGTATCAAGTGAGATGACTCCCAGAAGGAGATGACCTTCGGTTAGTATTTCTCACACACACTCACAGTGGGGCTCCGAGGCTGATATGAGTGACAGGCTAAGCAGTCAACCTCTGAGAGAGAGAGAAATATAGCAGGGATGAGAGATTGGAAGCGAGAGGAATGAAGTAAGAGATGATTACGAACCTGTGAAATGTGAGGGGAATGTGCTATCATCAACTTTCATATTCAGCCATGCCAGCCTGCTCCTGCGATAGTGACCTACAGAGTCCTACAAACATCGCGCACAAACTTTCTCACATGCACATACATACTCTCTGATGGTTGCATGTCTACAAAGACCCCAATTTACTGTCACATCCATTCACAGAAACCATTTCAGATAACAGTTTTAAATAATAAATTTAGCCACAGTTTCTTATATAAAAAAAAAGTATGATACAGTAATGGTATCAAATAGTAATGTGGTACTTTGATACAATGAATCTGAGACCACTAGTGAAAATGCTTCTGAAATGCTACAAATCCTACCATCAATGGAAAAAAAAGATTTTTTTAAAATAAATTATAAACCGTTGTATAATCAAATATAAAATTGACATACATTATATATATATATATATATAAGTAGAATATACACAGATCAGGCATAACAATATGACCTCTGACAGGTGAAGTGAATGACACTGATCTCTTCATCACGGCACCTGTTAGTGGCTGGGATATATTAGGCAGCAAGTGAACATTTTGTCCTCAAAGTTAGTGTTAGAAACAGGAAAAATGGGCAAGCATAAGGATTTGTGCGAGTTTGACAAGTGCCAAATTGTGATGGCTAGATGACTGGGTCAGAGCATCTCCAAAACTGCAGCTCTTGTGGGGTGTTCCCGGTCTGCAGTGGTCTGTATCTATCAAAAGTGGTCCAAGGAAGGAACAGTGGTAAACCGGCGACAGGGTCATCATGGGCGGCCAAGGCTCATTGATGCACGTGGGGAGCGAAGGCTGGCCAGTGTGGTCCGATCCAGTCAGGGTGCCCATGCTGATCCCTGTCCACTGCCGAAAGCACCAACAGTGGGCACACTGAGCATCAGAACTGGACCACGGAGCAATGGAAGAAGGTGGCCTGGTCTGATGAATCACATTTTCTTTTAAATCACGTGGATGACCGGGTGCGTGTGCATCGCTTACCTGGGAAACGCATGGCACCAGGATGCACTATGGGAAGAAGGCAAGCTGGCGGAGGCAGTGTGATGCTTTGGGCAATGTTCTGCTGGATAACTTTGGGTCCTGCCATCCTACACCCTTTCATGGAAACAGTATTCCCTGGTGGCTGTGGCCTCTTTCAGCAGGATAATGCGCCCTGCTCCAGAGCAAAAATGGTTCAGGAATGGTTTGAAGAGCACAACAACGAGTTTGAGGTGTTGACTTGGCCTCCAAATTCCCCAGATCTCAATCCAATTGAGCATCTGTGGGATGTGCTGATCAAACAAGTCCGATCCATGGAGGCCCCACCTCTTACACCAACTTACGGGACTGGCAGCAAAAAGGGGGACCAACACAATATTAGGAAGGTGGTCATAATGTTATGCCTTATCAGTGTATATATATATAAATAAATATATATATAAAATAAATAAATATGTAAATAAATAACTATA
>RJVU01042534.1:4014214-4025653 GCA_003731715.1 Anabarilius grahami
ATCCTTCCCTATCATCTTGCCTAAATTTAGCTCTCCATCTTTCTTTTTCCCTTTTTTCTTCCGCTCCCCTCCTCATGCTTATCACAGTGAGAGATTATTGTGTGTGAATATCTTCGTGTGTGTTCTGCAGGAAGTGTGTAGTGTGGGAAGTGTGCAGTGTGGTTGTGATAGAGAATGAAACTGTGTGTGCACCTTTGTGCTGAAGATAAACTCCAAGTCTGATTCTATCTTCGCATGTATATGAGCATTTATGTGCATTTAATGTTTTTTTTGTTTTTTTAAAATCAATTTTGTCTGTTTTTTAATTTAATCTATATCTATAATCTTATTTGTATATAAAACCCTAAAAAAAATTATTGGTTTTTAATAGCATAGAAGCCTTAATGGAAATAAAAACAGAAACAAATGTTTAACACACAGTAAGATTATAAAGTAATAGCATATCTCACATCATTTGGTCTTGGAAGAATTTGATGAGAAATGCTAAGTTAATTTAGGAATTTATTCCACTCATATATATTTACAGAGATTTTGTTGAGACCTCTAGAGTGGACATATGTGAGATTCTTGTCAGAATTAAAAATATGTCAGACAAAATTCTGGGCAATACTGATAAACTGTTCATTACTTTTTATGTTTGATAAACAGTTTTATTAAAATTCTATACTATTTTGCCCAAAAAAAAAATGCAACATTTTATCTCACAATTCTGACTTTTTCTCTCGCAGTTGCAAGTTTATATTTCACAAATCTGAGAAATACAGTCATAATTGTGAATTATATACCCGCAAATGTGAGGAATGAAGTCAAAATTGTGGGTTTATATCTTGCAACTTTGACTTTATTTCTCGCAATTGGCAGTTTAACTGACTTTATTTCATTGAACTGTGAGATATTAACTCACAACTGCAAGTTATAAACTCCAAATTGTGAAAAGGTCAGAATTGTGGGTTTATATTTTGCAATTCTGACTTTATTTATTGTTTTAAAACTTTCATTGATTCTGATTGGTCAATAGCTGTGTATTATTCACGATAAAACACGGCTATGACCGCTTCACCCGACGGTTCTGTGTATCACTACACAACACCCTTAGCAACCACTCTTAGCAACGTAAACTGTATCTCAATTTATATTGTTCATTGAAGCTTACTGTATTATGTATAAAAGTGTTGTAAGAAAGAGATCCAGTGAGCGAGTTTATTTCCTGCATTCAGATTTAGCATTTTCCTTCAGGTCAGTCCTATGTTCATAATAAAAAATCTTAAATGTCCGATGTATTATCTTATCCTTTTGTCATTTAAGGGGTTTTCCCATGACTAACAGCGCTAGTCAAAGCATTCTTGTTCCGTGTTCACAACAATTCAGTCTTTTCAATATTAAAGTCTTTGCTACTGACTGACACATAAAGACAGCCTTTGCCATCATCTAATAAGGTGAAAATGTAACTTCTGTTGCTGTTCAGTCAGGGACTATTTTTTCCGGCGGAAGGAAGAAAAAGTTTACTTCATTTGAGTTGCATTGATACATATTTCTGACTTTAATATTTGTATTGTGTGGTAACCATTTTATAAAAGCAATAAGGTACTCGAGGCTAGTGCTGTATCGTGAATAAGTCACGGCTGAAGGGGTTTTAGCACTTTGCGTCATGCCTTACAACACCCTTCAGCCGTGACTTATTCACGATACAGCACAGCCTCTCGTTCCTTATTGCTTACATATAAACTAGATATAAATTCGCAATTGTAAGAAATTAAGTCAGATTTGTGAGACATGAACTCGCAATGAAAAAGTTACTTGCGACTTTTTATCTCATAATTCTGATTTTTTATTCACAATTGAGAGGTCATAACTCAAAATTCTCACTTTTTTTTCTCAAAATTGTTAGATATAAACTCGCAGTTGCGAGATGTAACATACAAAATGTGAGATCTAAACTTGCAATTGCAAGAAAAAGTCTATGGCGAAAACAAGCTTCCATTTATGGCACCAATATATCCTAAATGGAAAGGGCTAAGTATCGTGCACACATTGCTGTGCTGTCATTTTTGTGCTCAATGAGGGAGCAACTATCCCCTCACTGAGGCTTATGAGCTCATAACAGCATTTGTGTTGATGTCAAAGCTTGTGTTTGCAGGTCCCTTGATGATATTGCAAATTCAGCTGAGATTAAAAATCCGTGGTTTCTTTTTCTGCTCTAATAGCTCTCCAAATGTTGTCTCAGTAACTGTGAGCAAACTGATGATCTGTTGGTCTGTTGCCGAGCGATTAGCATCAGTAATGATGTGATTGTCAGGCTAGTGAAGGGAAATGAGTGGAACCGGATGCTTGACTGCCAGTATTAACTTCACTCAGCACAGGTGTGAAGGTCCATGTATCTCCCGTGAATTAGTCATTTATATTCCAGCTGTCGGAATCATAATAAAAGCAAATCGTCTCGGTAAATCTTTGTGATTCACTCCTGCTAGCAATTTAAACCTATAATTTTTGACGTAACAACTCAGGCCATTATGTTAGCATCTCCCTGTGTATATTCTGTTTAAATATAATTTTCTCATTCATTTCTTCAGAATAACTAATCTTGAATGCAGTGTATTGTTTCCAATCATTTCAATTGTTCACTTGAAGTCTGAAGACCACCATTTTGTGGAATAAAAGAGATAAAACAGATTACAGAAGTATTTGACTTGAGCAGATAACCAGCCACTATTACACCTGAGGCGATCAAAAAATCTATTCTAAAAGAACAAAGGAAATTCAAAGAGAGCTCCTAAAGTGACAAAGAACCACTTCTATGTCCATGTAGAGATGATCTGTAGATATAAAGCTGTACATCAGAGCAGACATCCCCGGTTATGTTTTCAATGTTCAATGTTATAATGTTTTTCATTGATTTCTGGAAGTCATTGCTGTTTTTGCAGCTTGGAAACTCCCGTGTACTATTTTGGTAACATATTCTAATGTTGTGGCTCTCAACCAGGGGGCCAGGAACCACTAGGGGGCCTAAACAAACTTCCAAGGGGGCCTCAAGATGACTTAAAATTATGTAAAATAAAACAATAGAAGCATTAAAACTACTAAAAATCAAGATATTTCTTAGTATTTGGCTATTTATTTAGAATTTAATACTTTTTATTCCGCAAGGATGCATTAAATTTATCAAAAGTGACAGAAGCATTTATGATGTTACAAAAGATTTCTGTTTCAAATAAATGCTGTTCTTTTGAACTTCCTATTCATCAAAGTTCACGGTTTCAACAAAAATATTAAGCAGCACAACTGTTTTTAACATTAATAATAATTAATGTTTCTTGAGCGCCAGATCAGCATATTAGAATGATCACGTGACAGTATTTCACAATATTATTAGTGTTTTTACTGCATTTTTGATCGAATAAATGCAGCCTTGGTGAAAATAAGACTTATCTTAAAAAACACATTAAAACATTTTTTTTAAATCGTACTTGCACTCACAAGTCATTCATTAAGCTGTATATTTGTTTTTGCATTTATTGTTGTGTCGTTATTTTACGGATCTCAATCTCTTTATCTCTTTTCCATTACCATAGTATTTGGACAAAGTACCATTGTAAGTAAAACCATGGTCTTTTGAACACTATTACAATGGTAATGCCATCATATTCTTTGAAATTCAAGTACCAGTAGTACACCACTGAATACGATAATCATATAGTACATTACCATGGTATATATCAAAATATCATGGTATTGTGATTCCATTAAATGTCTATCCTAACCTACTCATATATAGCTCTCCCAAATGATCACCCTGTTCCTGATCCACAAAACCATCCATCCATTGGTCCCCTGTCCCATCATCATTGCGCAGTTAATGCTTGTTGTCACAGCCACTGGGCTTGTCCGGTTCCTCTCGGTTTCACCTGTTTTGGCTCATCAAACGCTGACATGGAAATGCTGGCAGCTAACTACTCGTACTTGATGGTGTGTGTTAACGCTGGTGGCCGGGACCCACGTGGCATGCCTCTGCTGTCACATCAAGTTAGCGCGTTCTAGATGTGACACTTATCAGCATTAGCCACACGCTAATTCATCGGCCACACATTCCGCTGTTTGATTGGTTGTGTAGTCACAGATCAAATATGAAGTGTTATCTGATTGCTGCTTCTGGTAGCCAAGGAGACAGTGTGTGCATTTTGAAGAGGACATTATGCTTGAGACAGCGAATGTGTGTTTGTGTTAAAGGTTGATGCTTGAAGGTTGATTAGCTTTCCTATTAGACGTCATGTTATGTTACCGTGTGACAAATCTTTGCGTGTATCTGAATGTTTGTGGTTATGTTTAAAGACATGCCGATATGCCCTCTCGCCTGTTTTGCACATGCTCAGTTTCTATTTCAGTGTCAATCTGACTTAATTAGCATGACAATTAGGGACTGCTGCCAAGGCAATCAGTTAAATCAATAATGCAATTATGAATACATGAATATTTCAGACAAATTATCCATATTCATCTCATTTTCTTTCTCTGTCTTTGTTTTTCTCTCCACGTTTGCAGACATGGGCTGTAAGTTGCCGAAACCCCGAGGGTCAGATGAAGCTCCTGGAAAGATTTTCTCCACCCTCAGAAGAGCGCAAGTGGAGACACACTCAGGCGTGTCCTATACATACCACTTCCTGGACTTCCTGTTAGGAAAGGAAGGTACACATGCCCATTTCCTCCAGCTCCAAACACTTTATGTATTGAAAAATCCCTTTTGTAGGTTTTGTTCTTGTTCATACATAAACATTTAAACTCTTTCCCCACCATTGACAGAATTTTCCATCATTTATGACACAACGCTTCCCAGCAATCCGTGTTTTCACTGTTATACGGTTGGGGGCACTATTACACATCTTCACTATTACAGAAACAAGGGCTGTGTCCAAAACCGCCCCCTATACCCTCATTCACTATTCCCTACATAAGTGCACTAATAGTTCACTTGAGGAAATGAATGAAAACAAAGTGAGTGAATTCAGACACTGAGTGCGTTGGAGGTGCTGCCGCTTTTAAATATTTTGTGCTTGCTGTTCAACAATTATTTAAAACTTGGCAAACTGGCATCTCCAGTTGTAGGATAAAAAGATTTACCTTGGACTTTGTCATGGAAACTATGTCTAAACCTTAATTAAACAAATTAATAATCATTTAAAAAGGAATGTATACCTGTGTGATATTACGTTGTACCCACATTGGACCAGCGGTTTGGAAAATGGATGTGTGACGAGCAGGGCGGGCGAGAGCCGTGAGGGAACGGCGCGAGGCCGGTGACGCGAGTGTTAATGATCGTCACCTGTGAGGCGCACCGGCCTCGAGTCCCTCACGGAGGAGCTCCGGAGGCATAAAAGGAGGAGCGACGACAGTTAAGGACGAGAGAGGACCAGGCCTGGACTTTATTTTATGTTTTATTATGGTTGTGTGGCCGGCAGACGTCCGCGAGGGTCTGCCGGCATTACTTTCGTTTTGTTCTGTTGTTTATTTTGAGATTAAAGTTTGTTTGAATGTTCGCCGGTTCCCGCCTCCTTCTTCCCGTACTTACGAACTGTGTTACAGGATGATTCAGCTGCTTGCGGCATATTCTGGTCAGACGCTGAAATTCATTCAACATGTGACTCTCACAGTGCATTATGGGTATTCTCCAGCCGTTGAGCATGCATTGGTCATACACTCGTTATTGTGGTGCATTGTGGGATTGAATGAGTGCTCTCGATAACGTCCACTTTGGTTTCGGACAACACTTCAAATGGCTGTTCCCTCAAATAGTGCCCTATTTAAGGGTATAGGGGATGATTTCGGACACAGCAAAGCGATAGAAGCATTGCTTATGCATTGCTTATACATTCAACAGCATATAAATCAAAACTGCCTAACGTTACCAATTAAAATGTCAAACTCATAAAGAGGTATAGGACTGTGAAACTTTGGGGGTGTTGATGGATTTTTCTGTTTTTTTTTCTTTTAAAAGAAAAGAACATAAGTATTGTATGTTCAGATATTCATAAAACAGAATATTCTTGGGGCCATGATATTGTCAGAATAAGGGGGCAGTTGTGGCCTAATGGTTAGAGAGTCGAACTTGTAACCCGAAGGTCGCAAGTTCGAGTCTCATTTTCCTCAGTACAGGAAAATGTAGGTGGTGGGAGTGAATGAACAGTTCTCTCTTCCACTCTCATTACCCACAACTTGTGTTACCCACAACTTCGGTGCCTTGAGCAACCACTCCCCAGGCAACGCAGCAAAAACGGCTGCCCACTGCTCCGGGTGTGTGTTCACTACTGTGTGTGTGCACTTGAATGGGTGAAATGCAGAGCACAAATTCTGAGTAGGGGACACCATACTTGGCCACATGTCACATCACGTCATACTTGGCCACAATCATTTGTTGCCCTTGTTTTGTTTTGAAGGACTCTTATGTTAAAATGTTTTGTTCCTGTGTGCTTTTGTTTCCATTGCTGCCTTGTTTGTTGCCATAGTTACCCTTTTGTTGCCATAGTAATTCATTACCCTCACTTGTTCCTCATTAGCCCCTTGTTATCCTGTGTATATAGCCCTGTGTTTCAGCAGTCTGATGTCGGTCGTTGTCTTTGTTTGTTTGTAAGGCTGTTGCGTTCTCGTTCCCTGTCTGATTCTTGTTCTTGTTTCTTGGTAGGATTTTGTTCCTGCTCCCTGTTTGTATTATTTTTTGGGGGGTTTTGAATAAATTTATGCTGCACTCCTCACCTCTCTTCTTCCCTACCACTTTGTAAAACATATCTTTAATAGGTCCTCTTTAAAGCAACAGATGACATGACTGCAGGGCACACTCATAATAAACAGAATGTTATGGTGTGAATTGGTGTGAATGGGCCTTTGTGGTTGTGGTGATGCACTTCTGGAATAATTATTATTGACGATTGCAGTAGACTGATATGAAACACAAATTATACCATTTTGGGGTTAAAAAATATTAGGTACAGTTTTGTTATTATTAAAACTAAAACTCTTAGAAATCATTTTCGTTAACTGAAACATAGGTGAGATCAAATTTGATGACAAACTTAAACTGAAAAAAGTTACATTTTTAAATACCAAAAGAAATGTTGCATTGGCAGCTAACTGAAATAAATAAGTTGAAATAAATACAAAAATGATCAAAACTGAAATGAAAATAAATTAAAGGTAAACAGAAATATTAAAAAAATTAATAAAATGAGAAAAGCACATAAAAAATAATACTTACACTGAAATTAAAATGAAAAATAAAATCTAATTCAAAATATTAATAAATAATATAATAGTATATAAATTATACCAAAATAAATATATAATATATACAGGGCTTGACATTAACTTTTTTGCTCACCAGCCACTGTGGCTAGTGGTTTTCCAAAGTTACTAGCCACTCAGCATTTTAACTGGGTCACAATTTTGCTGTTGAGAAATTACATTTTATATGATTAAAGTTGACTTTGGCATGCTTAAATTACTTGATTTTGAGTCATTTTACTTGATTTACAAGATTTAAAACCCTTTCAAACCTTCAAATGCAGATTGAACACCCAAATCAAGACTACATTGTTTATCAGCTGGTATGTACAGGTGGGCAATATAAGCATAATATGAGAAATTGTATAAGTTATTTTTGTTAGGCTATATAAAAAGAACAAAGAAGCAAATTACAAATACTAAATTTAAAAAATATATATTTTTCAGATACATAGGTTTATTTAACATGTATACATTTATTAAACATCTTTTGTGGTTTGATTAACATTAATGGCAGACAGGTATTTAATTGGGCTGCTGAATGCATGGACATAATATACTGACACATATCCAGTTTTTACCCACCTGTTTACGTTCACAACCGACTGTATTCACGCGAGAGGATGGACATTTTGACATCTGTCTGTGTTTTTGACTATTCAGGCACAAGGAGAACTGATCACGTCCAAGAGAGAGAGCGCACGCGAGCTAACAGCAAGTTAATCGATAAAGAATTGTGATTGAATTGTAATTTTGTGATACGACGAGCTTGGCTACCTTTAATTAGGCTGTAGTCTGAAATTATATTCAACCCGCCAAAGTGGCTAGTGGGAGTGGCTGTCTTACCCGCCACAGCTGAAATCTACCCGCATTTGGCGGGTTGGCGGTTGTTAATGTCAAGCCCTGAATATATATAATACTTTTCTAAAGTTAAACAAGAGATTTTTTTCTTCCTTTTATGAGTTAATAATTCATGCATCAGAGGATTAATATACAGAGTGACATGCAGCATAAAAATGATTGCTGTTTTTCAAAATTCAAAGCAACATCCATATTGATATGCATACACAAATGCACATAAACCACCTTCAGATAATAAAGTGTAAAGCTTCAAACTGGGAAGAAAAAAAAGTGTGAGATTAGATGAGAGAGAGAGAGAGAGAGAGAGGGAGGGTAATAGAGCAAGAGAGCATCCAAACAGTGTATATTCTTTGAGGGCTTATGTTTCTAAATATACTAATGCTGCTTTTGTTAGTGTGCTTTGAGAGAAGCAATAATGGATCCCGTTGAATTCAGAGAAAGAGGATATGAGACAGGATGAGAGAATATAAGACACAGATTGAAGCTGAAGAACAGACCAGCTCATTTTAATGACTTGAAAGCATAGGAGTATATGAGCCATTACCGAACATAATTACAAGGATATGACTGTAGTTATGTATATTTATGTATGCATGGTGGTCAGGGACCCCTTAACAATAGTAAAACCTGAATTTACCTAAATTGTGGGCACCAGCCAATGGTCCTCATGAAGAAAACATGCTAATAAACAAACTAAGTAATGCATTAATGGAAAATACAAAATGTCCTATATGTGAATGTTAGGGCATAGAATATATCATGAGCTCAGTACAATAACAATAAAAGTCAAATCAATTATTTAAAAAAATTATATATTTTTATCAGTTCCACCAGACTGTATTATAATGTACTTTTATTGCATATCATGAGCTAAAAATGAACATTATTGTTTACATTTATCTTAGTTAGCCTAATATATTTGAATGTTAATGCCTGTAGGATTTATTGCTTGTTACCGAATTCCTCATTTGTAAGCCTATTTAGAAATAAATGTCTGGTTAGCAAATACTTGTACAGTACAAACATTTTTTTTTTTTTTTCAAAATTGTGTAAATAGAAATTAAAAAAGGTACAATATGGAATTTGTTTTGTTCAAAATTAACAAAATTTGAATAATGAGTAAATATATCATCAGTTCTTCTTCCAAAACGGGTTTTGTCTTACCCTGATTCACAACGGTAAGCCTATTATAAGTGTATTTTAGACCAAACTGGAAGGATTTCGATGGAAATTGTGTACATGCGTCATTCGCCTGTGCGTGTTTCATCATATCCATAAATAGAGAAAAGTTACTCTGGCTACTTTGACATGTGTGGAAGTGGCATAGATTAAAGGGATAGTTCACCCAAAATATTATAATTATGTCATAATTTACTTACCCTTATGTTGTTCCAAACCTATATGAGTTTCTTTCTTCTGTTGAACACAAAAGAAGATATTTTGGTCACACTTTAGATTAGGGTCCAATTCTCACTAAGACTTTTACCCCAAAAAACTCCTAAATAAAAAGTTCTGGCATGAAACTCTAATGGGCAGGCTAATAGGTCCAACCTGCTAATTATCACATCATTATCTATAGGTCACAGATGATTGGTTCCTGCTGTATTAGTAGCCAATGAGCTTGCGTGCTTAATCTTTAAATACATAAGTTAGTATTTGCTTAGCAGTGCAGCGTGCTTCAGAACCCTCCACCTTCCCCAGCTCCACCTGTATAGATCTGCTACGGGTTATTATTGTACGTTATATTGTACAGCAGCAGCATGTCTTACTTGCTCACAGCAGCATGTCTTACTTGCTCACAGCAGCGTGTCGTGTATGTATTGGCAGTAGCAAGTCCCTTACTTGCTCTGCAGCAGCAGCAGCAATAATCAACAGCAGCAGCAGCAATAATCAACAGCAGCAGCAGCAGCAGCATTAAAGCAGCAGCAGCGTAACAGATCTGTTCCGCCAAGACCAAACATATCTACATTGTCATACCCATTACCATGCCAAACACTCCGAGAGTTGTCATGACAGAATTACAGCTTATTAATAGTTAGTAAGGTAGTTGTTGAGTTTAGGTATTGGGTAGGATTTAGGGATGTAGAATATGGTCATGCAGAAAAAGGCTTTAATATGTGCTTTATAAGTACTAATAAACAGCCATTTGAATACTAATAGAATTGGACCCTAAACTAAAGTGTTACTGATATTTTGAAGAATGTTGGTAACCAGACAGTTGACAGTAGTCACTGACTTCCATAGTAGGAAAAAAAAAATGCTATGGAAGTCAATGGCTACCATCAACTGTCTGGTTACCAACATTCTTCAAAATATCATTTTGAAGTTTAGGGTCCAATTCTCACAATTAACTAAATATCATATTTTTAGTTCAACAGAAGAAAGAAACTTATACAGGTTTGGAACACCATAAGGTTGAGTAAATGATGACAGAATTTTCATTTTTGGGTGAACTATTCCTTTAGTTGTCACAACGAGTGAGAAAGGTTGACATGGAGCACTAAACCTCAAACCTCCAGGGAATCACCCATTTATAAAAATAAAAAAAACACTGAACGGAGGAGAGTCTGCTGGCAAAAAAGAGAACGTGACAGAGCTTGTAATAAAATGAGAATCAACATTGGCTTAGCTTTTCGGAGATAGGAGAACTGAGGGATTTGAAATGTAAAAGCAATATGGAGATGGGTTCTTATTACTCAACTATAACAATATAATGTGTTTGACTTGTTTCTAATACAATTGTTTTGTACGTTGTAAAAGACTATTTTCTATTAGTGAAAATGTTATATGAGATTACATAAGTATTTCCTTTTTTGATCTTTTAATAAGTGTCGGACCTAACCACTCTTTCTATTTAGCAATAATTGAAGTACAGTTTGTTTATCTTATCTAGCACATTAAAGTTACGGCATAAAACATTACCCAAACACAAATGTGTGTGTGTGCAGATGTGTGTCTGAGAGTGTGACCTGGATCAAATATTTATTTTTAAAAAATTGAAATATGTGAGAACTGGGACAGAGACAATCGTTCAGGTTCTGGACACACACACACACACTCCAGGCTTTCTGTTTTAGCTGCTTATCGGTAGACAGACAGGCAGGTCATTTATATGTAAAATTCACTGATGCCTACAGAGACACCGAGACAAAAAAAAAGAGAGTTTCCCTGCAAACTGCTGTGACAGCATGAGTGTGAGGCAGAGATGTTAGAATATGTTTCTGTTTTTGTTTGTTTGTTTGGGGCATCAATATTGAAAGCAACGATAAGTGACTTAATGAATGCGAATGATTGACAGGGACGAAATAACAG
>RJVU01042534.1:4031889-4076224 GCA_003731715.1 Anabarilius grahami
TATATTCCTTCTAGTCAATGAAAATGGAACGTCCAGTATTGCATTGCATTGTGGGATATAGTCCCATGTTTATTATGCTATGTTGTGTAGGCCTACCTAACATTTTGATGAATGCAATTGCTAATCTTAGTATTCTATACAATTTTACGTATGCAGATAATGTGCATGCTCTGCACAGTATACATACTATATCGATCTGTTATCGACCCATTTGTAAACTGAATTTGCGAGGCTTCTGGTGTCATTCGCTTCCAGTTATTTTTACCTGTAAAAAACAGCTCGTTATGCTGCTTGATATTTCAAACTATTTCGTCCCTTTTAATTTTAATGTATTATTTTAAATATAAACACACTGGTAGCGCAAATAGTTTTACAGTTTGCTTCACTTTGTTATTCTTGTAGTTATTTACCTATAGTGGCTAATGAATCTGAAGTCTTGCACATTGAAGAGGAAAGTTGTTTCAACGGAAGTGTCATTTATTAAACTATTTCTGTTGAAACATTATTAGGGATGTAACAATGTTCAAGGCTCAGGGAAGAAGGAGGCAGGAACCGCCGAACGATCAACGTAAAGTTTAATCATAAAATAAACACAACAAAATGAAAGTAAAGCAGCAGCCCATCACAGATGACTGCCACATATAAACATAATAAAACACAACATAAATGTTCCAGGTCTGGTCCTTTCTCCTCCTTTACTGTCGTCACTCCTCCTTTTATCCTTCTGGAGCTTCTCCGTGGTACTTGAGACCGATGTGGCTCGCCAGCCTCGCTCCATTCCCACGACTCTCGGCATCGCCCTGCTTGCCACAAAATATTTTTTTCTTTGGAATAAGATTCATAGATGAATCAAGACTATTCAAGATCATTTCATGTGTATTTGAATTATGGATGTTCAAAAGTCACTTTTTTGTTACAGTGGTTCCGACAGTGGTCTGCTGAACTGGGTGGAGCCTCATCTCACAACAGACGTGTGTTACCTCGGTCACCAGGACCCTGCCCCAGAAGTCATACAGGGCTATGTGAAAAAGGTTAGACCTTCTTTAAAAGTGAATTTGTTTTCATTCAAACGGAGAGCAGCAGGTCAATTTGTTTTCCATTCACTTACTAAATGTTAGTGGCACACTTAGTGCCATCACTCAATTAAAGATGGCACCAAAAACCCACTTACTTCAAACTCTCTCTATCGTGGTCTTACAATTCGGCTGTAATACTGAAAACATAAGCTGACAGGCTGCTGCATAGACACTGACACCCCACATTCATCTGCCATTCCATTAGTCGTCACCCCCTCGCCTTTTCAGTAATTGCATTTATCTGGAGATAAGCAGTGTTTGACTAAGTGTGTGTGTGTGTGTGTGTAAGTGTTTGCGGTGTGTGACATTTACAGATGATTTAGACATATGCGTATGTGTGGCATGACAGTATGATGATTGGAAAATATGGTTTTCATTATCGTTTCCTGTCACAGCTCCACAGAGCTTATTTTAAAAGCATCTGCAGAAAAACGCACCACATTCCTCTTCCAAAGACACTGTAAAATTATTCATATTACATTGGAATCCATTTACATTCATTGTCAACTTTGATTGTACACTTTGAATAGGACAGGTGTTATGATGAATGTCTCAATGTCTTCAATTGGGTCTGGTTGTTTTTGGGGATGCAGGTGCAGGATTTGGCGGATCAGGGAGATCTGTTTGTGGGGTTTTTGCCCCAGCCCGGTGGGGGTCCATATTTCCTTGGTCACTGGGAACCAGAAGAGCTTTCCTCCTTACACTCCAGCCCCTGTTCTGTGCATCACAGCAGCAGACCTCCAACCCTCAGCCCTGTGAGCGAGCGGAGCCAACAGGATAGAGACAATGGGGATCATCGAAACCAGAATCACACAAACTTTAATCCAGATTTTGAGAACCAGAGCCAACATGATGAAAACTTTATGAACCACAGCCTTCAAATACAAAGCACTGAGAACAGCCAGTGCTGGAATAATCAGAATCCTTTCACTGAGAACCATCAGTGTCCAGAGTATCAATATCCGAATGTTGAATGTGAATGTACACAAGCTGATGATTTAAAGAACCGAGTGTCATCGCATGAGTTTATTTTAAGCTCTTGTGCACCAGAGATGCATCAGACTCAAAGTACTAGAACGCAGCCGGTCCCACCCAGCTGTGATTTGGCAGAAAAACACAAAAGAGAGCACAGAGAGCAGGTCAAAAGCCAAGACCAACCCAGCAAGTGCACAGCAACCACCCAGATGTTGAATCGTAAGTGCAGTCTATAGAAATACAGAGAAAGGGCTGGTGGAAAAAAAACAAGAAAACGTGTTTTCTTTTAGATTATAGCAAGTTTTTATCAAGAAAATTATATCAAATATGATGAGCAATTTATAATTTGCAGGTGTGTAAATAATACATCATTGGAAATAATCTGATTTGATCCCAATTCTTTACTAGTGATGAAATCACTATGAAATCTCAGTATTGGTCATCATTTGGCTCAATTCACTTCCATTGTGTTGGTACAATTCATAGTTATTTTTAAAATATGCTAATGACTCAAATGTAACTGGAGAGACCATTTACATCATAGTAAAATATAAATATTGACAAAATACACCACATGGAATCATTCATTCAACCAATTCGTTCAAACACACAGATTGATTCAGGAATTAAACAAGTGACTCGCTGATTCGCTGCGTCCAAAATCGAATACGTGAAAAACAGTACACCAATGGAGCACTATGTCCGAATACTCAGTATTTGAAAAACAGTAGGCAAAAAGTACCCGGATGACCTACTACTTCCGCCGAGATTCTGAAGTGGGCATTCAATTGACACTTTGCTATCCCATGTGACAACATGGCGGATATAGTACGTCCGAATTTTATTCATATTACACACATTCATACTATATAGTATGTAACCCTCGTTCTCTGAAGGAGGGAACGGAGACGTTACGTCAGAACAAACTGACGAATGAAACCCTGAACGTGACCAACTGAAAGGGAACTTAATTTTTTAATGGTCATAAATAGGTTTCAAACTAAATGTAGTCCCTACTGTAAAGTAAGCGATTTTGGATGTAGCAACTGTCTATTTGAGTGAGCCATTGACTCATTTACTCAACCGATTCATTCAAACACTAATTCATTCAGGAAAGCAACTGCTGTGTATTGTGCAATGGAAATTCTGCTGTGGCTTTGTTTGGAATTATTTTCATTTGTGGAGTAAAAGTAGACAAAGTAGCTGAGAATATTGTGTTTAATATGTAAGTTACTCATTATTAACTTTAAAACAACAGCTGCTGTATAAAATTAATAGCACTCTCAATCACGCCATTTGCCCGTTTATCAGCGGCTTTGTTTTTCGTAGATATTCGGAGCAACACTCTTGCCCGTGTAGCAATTGCTTTTCTATAAGTTTATTTATAATTATCTGGCTTTTTAAGTCTGAATCAATGTAGCAACAGGAAAAACAAACACTTTTATTAAGTATTTGTCTCTGTATGTGTAGGTGTGCAGGTGTTCGCGCTGTACAACCATACGATAGTTCTGTCGGGATCGCCAAAATTCTTTTCTCTGAGGGTTCCACTGCAGGTGCAAAGGGAGGCAGGGCTTGTTAGCTCGGTTGACTCTCATTGGCTGGATCACATGACGCAGCACTTCAGAAGTGGTGCACAGCTCATCGACGGCTACTTTCACCTGGGAGATGATGCAGGTACTGGAAATGTTGTGACAATTTACAAATGGTAGTACATTTTCCTGAATGTAAAAACATGTTCTACTAATGTATTACATTTAATCATTTAGCGAGTTTTTAATGAAATAATGATAACTTAGAAAAAACATAAATGTGATAAAATGCATAACAACAGTAAAAATGAAGAATAAAAAACAGAATACTACAATTCTAATTAATGATAAAATGAATTAAACTATATTGCCAAAAGTATCGGGACACCCCTCCAAATCATTGAATTCAGGTGTTCCAATCACTTCCATGGCCACAGGTGTATAAAATCAAGCACCTAGGCCTGCAGACTGCTTCTACAAACATTTGTGAAAGAATGGGTCGCTCTCAGGAGCTCAGTGAATTAATTCCATGCGTGGTACTGTCATAGGTTGCCACCCGTGCAATAAGTCCATTCGTGAAATTTCCTCAGTACTAAATATTCCACGGGCAAATGTTAGTGGTATCATAACAAAGTGGAAGCAACTGGGAACAACAGCAACTCAGCCACAAAGTGGTAGGCCACGTAAAATCACAGAGAGGAGTCAGCGCATGCTGAGGCGCACAGTGCGCAGAAGTCGCCAACTTTCTGCAGAGTCAATAGCTACAGACCTCCAAACTTTGTGTGGTCTTCAGATTAGCTCAAGAACAGTGCGTAGAGAGCTTCATGGAATGGGTTTCCATGGCCGAGCAGCTGCATCCAAGCCTTACATCAAGTGCAATGCAAAGCGTCGGATGCAGTGGTGTAAAGCACGCCGCCACTGGACTGTAGAGCAGTGGAGACGTGTTCTCTGGAGTGACGAATCACACTTCCTTATCTGGTAATCCGATGGACAAGTCTGCGTTTGGCAGTTGCCAGGAGACTGCATTGTGCTAAGTGTAAAGTTTGGTGGAGGGGGATTATGGTGTGGGGTTGTTTTTCAGGAGTTGGGCTTGGCCCCTTAGTTCCAGTGAAAGGAACTCTTAATGCTTCAGCATACCAAGATATTTTGGGACTTTGTAGGAACAGTTTGGGGATGGCCCCTTCCTGTTCCAACATGACAGTGCACAAAGCAAGGTCCATAAAGACGTGGATGAGTGAGTTTGGTGTGTAGGAACTTGACTGGCCTGCACAGAGTCCAGACCTCAACCCGATAGAACACCTTTGGGATGAATTAGAGCGGAGACTGCAAACCAGGCCTTCTTATCCAACATCACTGCCTGACCTCACAAATGCGCTTCTAGAAGAATGGTCAAAAATTCCCATAAACACACTCCTAAACCTTGTGGAAAGCCTTCCCAGAAGAGTTGAGGCTGTTATAGCTGCAAAGGGTGGGCCAACTACATATTAAAACCTACAGATTAAGAATGGGATGTCACTAAAGTTCATGTGCACGTAAAGACAGACATCCAAAAACTTTTGGCAATATATTGTATTTTATTAATCAGCTCAGCGATTTTACTAATGACTTAAACAAATTGTATTCATACAAAGTCCCTTTCAAAGAAAGTCTGTTCATCTATCTGAATAGGGAAATCCTAAAATCCCAAAAACTGCTAGCCATACTCACATTTATTAGATAACATATTTCAACACAGCAACAAAATCTGAGATGAACTGTTCCATAAATGTTTTTACGCTCAAATAACATTAAAAAGTCTGCGTTTCCTAAGGGCAGCTGCAGTGACGCAATGACTTTACTAACTGGCAGTTGGCCCTTTTATTTTGAAGGCGGGACTTATTCTGCCATACTGCAAGTCGCACTTTCTAACATTCATAGTAATAGGAGTAAACCCGTCCTGGTATATCTAAAGTCTTTGAATTCATATCAACATTTTCCAATCCTTTTCTTTATCTTCAGCATCTTCTTCCACTGTGGAGAGTGTTTTTATCTTCCAAAGTCCTTCAGGTGATGTTGGGCCAACCACAGTGTACGATGCTATTGTAGTTGAGCAATGGACTGTGATTGATGTAAGTCTACAGGGATGTTACATCCCAAATTCAATTAAATGATGTATTATATAACTTGTGGTACATTTACACCTATCTTCTTACGAAGTGACTTTTAAATGAGTGCAGACGTGCACATTCACACAATTTGTCTTAATAGGACATGAGTGAAATTCTTTCACACATTAAGTTGTTTAAATGGCACCTCTGTTTTGCAGGGTGTTGCGGTGAAGACAGACTACATCCCTCTGCTCCAGTCTCTGGCTCCATACGGCTGGAGACTAATGTGTGTGCTGCCCACTCCCATAGTCAAAATGAAAAGGTCCCAAATTCTTACTAAACCCTTAATCAAGACCATTATGTTCAATGATACAGTGTAGGGGCTAATTATAGTATAAACATTACCTAAAAAAGAAGTCTTCTCTTAGTTTTTATTCTTTCTTTAAACAGCTCTTACAGACCTCTGATTTGTTATTTTTGTCTTAGTGATGGAAGTTTGGCCACAAAACAGATCCTCTTCCTCCAGAGACCCACGCTGCCTCGCAAGAGGAGAGACTTGACGGTGTGTATGCATGGCATAACATTTATTTCTGCCACAAAAGAAAAGATTCTGCTAAAATTAGATTAGAGTTGTCCAAGAGAACTGTGTGAAATTGTAATAGCGTTGTCAGTTCGCTTTAAAATCCTCAAAAGTAGCTTAGTGTCTGACAGTTTGTGTGTATGTTTTCCAGAAACTGCACCTCAGAGGTCAAAACAAAAGAAACTTGAATAGTAAGAGGACATCAGAGAGGGAGATATCACCGCTGGCAACGATTGAGAGAGAAATGGAAAGAATGGAGAGAGAAAACACAAGTCTGATGAGACAACGTGAGATCATCCAAAAGGAAAATGGGCAGACTTTGCCAGAAAGCCCAGAGAGAAGAGATCAAGCGGAAAGGACGGTGGAATTCCACACACAGAGGATCGACATCCCAAACATCAGCCCAGCAAAAAAGGACGGCATTACAAACAGCGATCAGGAAATAAAGCGCACGATTACGTGTGGTAAATTAGAGGAAGTGCGAGCGGTGGTAACAGAGAGAGCTTTATTCTCTGGAGTGTGCTGACAGTATTCATTTATGCATATTTAACCATTACAATATGTTCATGTTTATTCAGGCAAAACACACTCTCATCAGGCCGTTGTCTGGGCATATACATCTGCTCACAGAGTAACTGTCCTGGTAAGATTGTGAAGAGGCATTTGAATCTCGTAATTATTTGGGTTTTTAAGGTGAATTGCTGTGGCAAATGGCAGGAGATTCAAACAAATATGCGAAAATGTCCATTCAAGGAGCTCTGAATATGTTAACGCTGACCAATGTGTTGAGACTTGTGCCTATGTGAATCTGTGATGTTAACTCATTTTATTACATGCATATAATATTAGCATATGCAATGTCACATTAGCTCAAATGCATAAAATCCTCAAGATTTTCATTTATTCAAGACAGTAGCAGTAAGGATGGCAGTAACTGATGTCTTTAAGTAACAGTTATAGTGAACGTCTGTGAGACTGTTAATGGTTAAATAAAAAAAAGCTTTTAATGATGGGCTTTAGATGCAAATTAAAGACGCAGCATTTACAGCAACAGCTTGCAGTTTTCTTCTGTTTTCAATGTCGTTTTTCATTGTGACTTTAAACAATTCCTCAATATTAGTGGTAAAGAATTTTTGAAGAACCAGGGGCGTAGCAACTATCCTCCCTAATTTGTGGGAGATAATTATATTTTAAGAGTTCAATTTTGCCTAATTATAATGCAAAAAAACATCATGGCAGCTGTAGTCTACCTTTTTTCAGTAAAATTAGATAAATAACTAGGGCCAGGCTAAAAAGAAAAAAAAGGCTTGACTTGCACTTAAAAAGCATAATATATGATACTGTTTTACCAGCTTTTTATAAATTAATTTTTATGATATTGAAACAATTTCAACAAACAAATTTCGGTCTTTCACTTTAAAGTAAAATTCAGGTAGATGGAGCTCATGGGTTGTTATGAATATGGCTGCCAAGTGACCTGACTACACTTAAAAGTCGGCATGAAACACTAGTTTTTCTTTTCTATGTGATGTATCTGAATGAAATGGCTTCCTGAACAAGAAAAAATGTGGGGTGGAACTTGATTTTGTCCGTCGGGAATTGATTGGATGGTTGGGGTTTGCTGTTGATTTCACTGTTGCAAGAGGGAGGGAAGTTATTTTGATTAAAGGGTTAGTTCACCCAAAAATGAAAATTCTGTCATTAAGTACTCACCCTCATGTCGTTCCACACCCACAAGAACTTCGTTCATCTTTGCAACACAATTGAGATATTTTTGATGAAATACAAGAGACATATGACTAGTCTATAGACAGCAATATAACCACCACTTTCAAGGTCCAGAAAGGTACTAAAGACATTGTTAAAAAAGTCAATGTGACTGCAGTGGTTCAACCATAATTTTATGAAGCGACGAGAATACTTTTTGTGCACAAAGACAAAACAAAAAATAATGACTTTATTCGACCATTTTTCCTCTTCCCTGTCAGTCTTACGCAGTTAGTGTAGTGAAGGCATTGCAGAACTTCCGTGTTCTACGTCAGAACGCCGACTCATTATTGGCCGGCTTGTGTCGTGGTGCTCACGTGAACACAGCCTCAGCCAATACTGAGCCTGCGTTCGGATGCAAACACGGAAGCTCTGCAATGCCTTCACTACACTAACTGCGTAAGACTGACAGGGAAGAAAAAAGAATTGTTGAATAAAGTCGTTTTTTTTTTTTTTTTTTTTCGCACAAAAAGTATTCTCGTCGCTTCATAAAATTATGGTTGAACCATAATTGCGGTCACGTTTACTTTTTTAACAATGTCTTCAGTACCTTTCTGGACCTTGAAACTAGTGGTTGTATTGCTGTCTATGGACGAGTCATATACCTCTCGGATTTCATCAAAAATATCTTAATTTGTGTTCCGAAGATGAACGAAGGTCTTACGGGTGTGGAACGACATGAGGGTGAGTACTTAATGACAGAATTTTCATTTTTGTGTGAACTAACACTTTAATGGCTATGAGGGCACGTGAATTGAAAAAAATAACGTGCACGGATACATTTATAATAAATACTACAATATTCCATAAATAATTTTGATTTTATGGTGACTTTAAAGGGACTTCTACCAGGTTTAGCACCTTTCAGCAAATTAGGACTATATTAAATATAGCAAAAATATGTTTTATGTTTTGTCCCACCACTTTTCAGATCATTTCTACACCCCTGTAAAGAATGTTTGTAATGAATAAATATGTGTTCTAAAATGCAAACAACATATAATTATTCACAGATCTAAAACAACAAAAAAAAAACAGTGCAATCTGAGTGTGCAATCTTTCAACATGCCCTCAAAGCACGACTCCTGACGTTAACCAGCAAATGAACTGTAATGTAGAGCATGACAGTGCTTGTTATGGTCAATTTGTTGAGTCCATCTTTAAAATAAGGTATAACAAAAATAGAGTCTAGAAAATTGTTTGTTCAGATGTGGAGAATGCAGACATAATGTCTGTTGTGCGTTTCAACAGATTTCAAAGTTATTACAGGTCCATTGCCATTAAAGTCTGTTTCTGTAATGACACTGATGCAAATGCATACATCACTGTTTTGGGTTGTAAAGCTACCACCATTTCTCAAAAAGGATTCTGTTCTCCGGTAGGCCGATTCTCTGCAGGTCAGAACTCACTTTCTCTATCATAGGAGGAGGGCCACAAAGATAACACAATGTGCGCTCAGAGTCTACATAACGCTGAAGCTCCTCTTCTGATATCCTTCCACCTGCGGAGACAAGAATATCTGAAATGACACACCATGTCTGAAAAATTTTCGATTAATTAAAACTTTAGTTAACAGCGAAAAATAACAACAGTAGATGTTTCTACTTACTTATGGTGTAAGGCTGAAGTTCCTGCTCTATGTCAGAGCTCTGCTGGGTAACATGGAAATCACAGGAGAAGCTATCTGGTCGCTCATGACAAATGTCAACAATGGTGTTCTAAATAGAGCAGATATCTAAAAATCAGCTGGCAGCTTCAATCTCACATCAGTGAGAAATCAAGAGTACATATACTTGCCTTGAAGAGCAGCTCTTTGCTGTTCTTGGCGCTGTAGCACAGGTGTGTGTGCCCTGGTGTGTACCTGTGACCATCTGTGTGTCGGAGCAGATCAGCTGCATGCAGCAGGATGGAGTACAGAGGGTTGATGCCCACACCACCAGCTATCAACAACAGGTCGACCACAGGGTCAGAAGGTTGAGGGTCAAAGAAGAAATTACCTCCCACCCTCACAGCTACCTGAGAGTCCACAGAGCACTAAAGCAGAGGAGAACAAATAGGAATTTACATACAGTCAAACCAAAAATTATTCAGACATTTTTGATATTGATATATTTTTACTAGTGGGTGCAGGACACAATAGTTCATTTATGTAAGTGAGGATAGCAAAATAAAGTAAACTATGACATATTACACCCAAAAATTCTTCATAAAGTGGACTACCAGTAAAACTGATAAAAATTTGGAACCAAAAATTATTCAGACACTTTGACCAGACCATGTTTTGCTTAAGTGTTATCTGACAAAATTAAGATCAATTTTTTTCGACAGTTTAATTCTGAGATCTTGTCATATGCAAGGTGTCTGAATAAATTTTGGTTTGACTGTATATATATATATAAATAAAATAGAGGCTTACATAAGCATATATGGAATATGGATTTCTAGAGTTCTGATGCAACTTTCAAAATAATACATTTATTTAAAATGCTGTTTTTTCTGTATGGTAGAATAATTGTATATTATAATCATCCATATTGTACATGCACAAGAAATGTGTCTTCATGTCAAATGCAATGCATTTCCAAGTGAAACAGGGTATTGAGTGAAAGTATACTGATTAAAGGTTATGAAGACTAACTTTATTTGCTTAGTAAACATTCCCATAAAACATGGAATAGAACATTCAAAATAAAAACACTGATTAAAATTCTGAATAATGATGCTAATTCCCCTACAGACTTCTGTTCAAAAGTGTGGAGTTGGTAAATTTCTTTTCTTTTCTAAGAAATTGATATTTTTATTCAGCAAGGATGGATAATTTTTTTTTTACAAAAGTTACAAAAGTTTTACTGTATTTTTGTTCAAATAAATTCAGCCTGGGTGAGCATAAGAAACTTCTTTCAAAAACATAATAAAATCTTTCCAACCCCAAACTTTTGAAAGGTAGTATATATATTTTTTTTTTCATTCACTCACTTTCGTGTGAATCCAGTGTGCTGGAGGATGGTGTGTGTTTTTGACGGCCAGTTCAATCACTCCCTCTCTCTGCAGCAGGCCAGGATTCGAGCAAATGGAAAAGCCGCCGACTGTTTCCACACCTGGGATGAAGAAATCCACCCTGTGAAAAAGGGTACAATTTAAAATTATTAATATAATATAATTAGTCCTGTCAAATGCGATTATCGCGATTAATCACATCCAAAATAAGTTTGTTTACATAATATATGTGTGTGTACTGTGTATATTTATTATGTATAAATACACACACATACATGTATATATTTAATATTACAATATATACATGAGTACATTATATTTCTATATAAAAATTTATATTTATTTATAACATAAATTATATATAAACAAATAAATATATCAATATACATGAATACATGTAAATATTACTTAAATAAATACATGTATGTGTGTGTGTATTTATATATACATTTGGATTCGATTAATCACGATTAATCTTTTGACGGCACTAAATATATAATAACGCACTACAGAAGCATATTATGTGAAACTTGCCGCTTTCCTGATGTCTTCACTATACTTAAAACTAACAAGACAACTACATAAAGTACCTTTAGAAAGTTAAGAGAAAGCAAAGATTCTTCCCACACAGTAACATTCTAGGACAACAAAACCTATGTGTCCAATATTTCTTTTGTCAATAATGCTTATTAAAAAAAAACATACGCTTTGAGAATCACCATATGTGTATGCAGAGCATGAATAAGTGATAAGCACATATGTCGGGGTGTGTGCACGCACACACACACACACACACACACACCCACTCGCGCTGCTCTCCCTGACTCATGTTCCTCATGTTCTTTAGCAGGAACACAACATCATATGGTCTGGAGGAGTTTCTTTGCATATATCTGCATAAATCATCACCTGACTTTTTCACCTCACTCAGGCTCCCTAGAACTCACACACAAAATGCAATAAGGCACAACGTGAGCGAGAGCGAAAAATGAGAGAGAAAGTGTGGGGAGAGGTTGATGTAAGAATAGATTTTTTTTTTCCCTGTGGTTTGCTGATAACAGATCTCACACTGAATTAAGTGAGAATTTTAAGTGAGGGGAAAGCACCATCTCCTGGCCATTTGGCAAATTGCATGTCTTCTCATCCATTAGTCACTTTCAACTGAAAATAAAAACATCTAAGAACAGTATTAGCTCCAAGCTGTCTAGATTCGTGTTTTCCAACTTTTATTGTCTTATATACCCCCACAGCCCCATCAGATTATACTGAAGTAGTATTTAGTATACCGTTCTTACCACTGTCCAGCACGGAAACTGAAGTCAGGATGCGGCACCTCCAGTCTCAGTCGCTTTACTGTATCAGATTCTTTAATAATGTCACTAACACGTGCAGGGAAAAGTTCCTGGATACACACAGAACATCAAATCATGTCTTTACAGAGAATTTACAATAAATTTCCCACATAATACTTTATTCTATGCAGATGTATAAATGAAAGCCATTTTACATTTTTACCACTCAAAACTATCACACATTCAATGACTGAAGTGTAGAAATATAATCCGCATAGAGCATTCTTTAGATTATAATTAATTTTTAATATTGACAATATTTCATGCTTATTCACTTGAATAGCCAACTATCGTGCTCACTTTTTATGTCTTCTTTATAGACCTCATCTATGATTAACATGTTTTATGTTTAATGTCTGACTTTCATTTTGATAGCTGATTTTCGTGGGTTTTATAGGAGCAGTGAAGCAATTTATTTTAAAGCATTATTAGTAATATTTTAAACAAATTTGTCCCCAAATCAAAGTCAGTGACGTTTTTTAAAATACAAAATATGATATTTTGACCTTTTCATATGTTAATGAAATCACACATATGAAGCATACTCTACATATGCTTCATATCTACACATTAAAGTAGTACAAACAACATCTTAAAAGTAGAAATAAATAAACAAATAAATTATGTCATCTTGAACTTAGTCTCACGACAAAAATCAAATGACACATTTGTTGACCTACAACACAGAATAAGTGCCTGAACTTTGACCTACTTGGCCACGTCATTTGTTAACCATTTATAAGGCGTCACAGAGGAATATATGGTCAACATGCCAAGGGTTTCATCAAATATAAATAAAGAAATCTAAGAAGACTCACCATGTCTCTATGAACGTTAGCGGTTCTCTCTAGATGGTCAGTCTGTCTTCTGGATGACATTTTTCTGAAACAAATTTAGTCAAGTTTAGGTTGAGCACAAAAGGATACTAACACTGGTTGTGTCTCAAAATCCAGTGAGCTCCATACATACTAACTAAACAGTATTTTTGTTGCATGCCAACTAGGTAGCCAGCTCAAGAGGTTTTAAAACACAACCACTATGTCCAAAGCCTCTAGAAACAGCTCCAGATTCTGGATACTCACCGCGTGACTGTGTCTTTACATGAACACAAAACAGCTGGTCTGAACAGTTCTGATCCACCGGCGAAACTTCTGGCCACCATTCTTACAAAACAGGGGACACTCATGATCGGATATGACGGTCAAACACCTGATAATATCATCAAATACAAAGCAAGTTAGTTATTGTATTTATTGACAAATAACCGACGACATTGAAATCTGAAATGAGTTTCTCAACAGCTGATATTAAGTGACATTCACACACGTGAGCAGTAAGCAATTTATCTCTATTATTAATAAAAATTATCCGTTTTCTGTTCAATTTACCTTTAAGATTATTTATAAACAATATTAAAAATTAAGCGGACAAAGCATAACGAGTTTATATGCTCAAGAGGCAGAATACTTTTATGTCAAAATTATTCACCTCTGTCACTCCGTTTACGTTTCTTCTTCGTCTGTTTTTAAGGATGGTGAACAGTCTATAGTCTATAGACAGTCTATAGCGCCACCCAGTGGTATTCCTTCAGTTCGGAACAGTTTGTGCAAAACATTATTAAACAATATTAAACGATTAAAATAATATTGTTTTATTGTATCAATTAAGGAAACATAAAGCGCTAGCTGTGAAATGAATATAATCCTAAGCAAGACAATTGTGGAAATGTTAATGACAAAAACTGACAAAAATAATATAGCCTAATACTACTGTGTGTAGAGATTTTTATACGTATCTGAGTGCTCAAAAATGAGCTTTTCTTCTGAACTGCATCTAAACAGTGAGAAGCCTCTGGTGGCCAAAGGAAACGATATGACTGTAGGCTATACTTGAATACTTTTTTTTATTATTATTATCTTTATTAAAGTATTTCGTGTTGTTTCCTGACTTTTTCCGTGTTGGTTCTGGTGGATAGGAGTGCTGTCACGTAAATGTCATGGAAAGTCACGCCATTATGATTACATTAAAAACTGGGAGGAACTTTCAAACAGAGCTCGTGAGCATCAAAGCATGTGATGACATGCCAGTTTCCTTTATGGGCAAACATGAGCCGATAACAGAGATGCATTTAAGATTAGAATCATCAATATTATTAGTCTTTCCCGCGTAACATGTTATTTTACTGTATTTTAGTTGAATATTTCAGTCTTCAGGGTAATAAAGAAGCGTTTGCGGTCTTCAAATCTTCTGCCAATCGTTCGTCCCTTTGACCTCCAACTGTTTCCCAATGACTCGTCACCTGAAAGCGCGCGGATCTGTGCAGATCACGGCGTCTCGAAATCTTATGACATCCGAGTTTTAAATTGTTTTGAACGCTTTGCAATTAGACGACACGACCTTGGTTTTTTGTTAGGCTATATAAACGTTTTTCTTATGAAAATGTTGGTACATTTTTATATTTCAAGACAGTACAAACAGTTGTAGACAACTGAGAGTGCATTCAAAATGTCAGATCATTTAAATGTTTATATGCTGCATGTTATGTGAATTTACATTTTGTCCAACAAAAATACAAAAACAATAAAAAAGAAGGCTACATAATTGTTCTTATGTTAAGTAGCTACAGTGTACGTAAAAAAGAGCATTCTTTAGATTATAATTAATTTTTAATATTGACAATATTTCATGCTTATTCACTTGAATAGCCTACTAGATGGTGCACACTAATTTTTTTTTATCGCGCTCACTTTTTATGTCTTCTTTATAGACCTCATCTATGATTAACGTGTTTTATGTTTAATGTCTGACTTTCATTTTGATAGCTGATTTTCGTGGGTCTTAGGCTAATGAATGCCTATAGGAGCAGTGAAGCAATTTATTTTGAAGCATTATTAGTAATATTTTAAACAAATTTGTCCCCAAATCGAAGTCAGTGACGTTTTTTAAAATACAAAATATGATATTTTGATCTTTTTAATGAAAAGGCAAGGTTAGTTTAGATCCAACAGAGTAACTCAAAAAAAAAAACGCCATGATTTTCATGATTCAACACTTTTTGGAAAAAGAAAAAAAAAAAAAGTTAAAAAAAAAAAGCCTACACCCAAATAGATACATCCCAGGTCAGAAATTTTGTTGAAATTATATAAATGTGACCCTGGACCACAAGGGTCAATTTTTTAAAACTGAATAAGCTTTCCATTGATGTATGGTTTGTTAGGATAAGACAATATTTGGCAGAGATACAACTATTTGAAAATCTGGAATCTGAGGGTGCAAAAAAAAAAAAATCGAAATGTTGAGAAAATCGCCTTTAAATTTGTCCAAATGAAGTCATTAGCGATACATATCCACTCACAAAAGTACATTTTTGATATATTTACGGTAGGAAATTTACAAAATATCTTCATGGAACATGTTCTTTACTTAATATCCTAAAATCGATAAGTATTGTTGGCTATTGCTACAAATACACCCTTGTGACTGGTTTTGTGGTCCAGGGTCACAAATGATTTTAATGAGCAATCACATTTCAAACAACTTTATTTATATACAACGTTTTTAAATGGGCTATAAATGTTTAAAAATAACCTATGTCCACACCATCATCTCGGACATTCTTTGTCACTGACTTTAGGCTAATATCTAACAACAACAACAAAAAATAGCCTATATTTTCTCAAAAAGGACTGTGGGACAGATCAAGGATCTCATATAGGCTAGCATTTGTTTTGGACAAGACTATAAAGTCTAAAGACAACGTCGGAGAAAAATAAGATGATTTTGAAATAGCCTGTGTTTCGAAATACAAGGAGAAAGCAACAAGGGTCAACATGAGACTCCGAGCTCTCCTCTCAGCTCGCGCTCATAGATCCTAATTAAGAATCAGATGCTTCTTGTTACAGAAACGTCACATGAGTATTGTATTAAATTAGAGCTCGTGCGAGTGACTGGGAGATGTGAGCGAGAGCAGAAGAGAGCTGAGGGGTCTGGGACGAGCAGCTGGACTTGCATTTTGGGGGCGACACAAGAAGAAAAAATAAACACTCTTGATAAAATATATTTGTATTTTCACCCAAAAAGTCGACATGATGCATTTGGAAATGTTACTTGTACTGGCCTGGGCATTCTTCGTCCCTATAACGAACAGCAAAAAAAGTAGTAAGTAGGAACTTTTTTTAACGGAACGATGAGTTAAAGTATTTTTCAGCAGCGAATGCTTATAATTGTTACATTTTGAAGCTTTGAAGCAAGTAGTCCGCAATGTTTTTAAAATAATAATTAAGTTTATATGTTTTTTGGACAAGTGATTGCTAGCCTACATATCGTACTTATATATATATCAACCACTAAAACTAAAAACTGTTTTATAGTATTGTAAAAGATTCATGGTTGCCATTTCTAAATTCCAGCAAAGTCGACAAAATAGAGTAATAAAACAAAACGTAAATTATGTTTAAAAACGTAAATAGTGTTTGGAAAAACATATGATAAGCTATAGCCTAAATAATTAAAAAATGTTTTGCACATTTGTGTTGGAATAACTGTTTTCGTCCGCGCGCTGTAGTCTCATGAAACTAATTAGGTTACTTGCGTGAGAGTAGCCAAGTCAGTCTTGTGAGAATACTTTACAGAATATTTCGTTCACCTGAGGCTGTGCGAATATATCTAATTTAGTCTCTTTTCCCATATCTGAGTTCGTAAACGTATCCATACGCAGAATGCAAGTAGGCTATAGATAAACTAAAATATTTAGTGCGTAAATTAAGTGCATTTCGAGACTTCTTTTCGGGAAGTATATGGGAGACTGATCAGGGAGTCGGACACATTTTTATGATATACTGATTTACGACCTAGTAAGCTAGGGAGCTGATTGAAACGCAGGGTGGGGCTAGGTGTCTTTTTTTTCTTTTCTCCTGCTTTGAATATTTCTCAGAGTGAGTTTATTTTTTACGTCTGTTTTTGTAGATATAGCCCAGCAGAAAGTGGCAAATTCCCTGTGAGATAACTAGCCCAGTTTTCCTTATTAAGGTTTATAAAATATCAAACGATTAATTAATGTAAATTATTGTCCATTTAGTAACATGAAATAGTTCTATGTTTAGTGAAGAAATGTAGGACTAATGGAGCTGTCAGATTTACATGGTTATATTTCCATGAAAATATTTTCATATTTTCAGTGCTTTTAAAAGATTTGTTTTCCCTTGTCATTCTTGCAGCTTATGGTGACATGTTCCCTCATAAACACAAGCTCCCTTTTCCATTCCCAATCCCTGGATGGGAACCGGACACGAACCCTTGGGATGAATATCTGTATCCCCCCTTCAAACAACAACTGAATCGCAGACATGGTAAGAGTTCCGTACAATATCAGTGTTACCTTTTGAGCCACAAGATCAGTCCTCTTATGCAGTAAAGATTAATGTATACAATATAAACATGAAATATTTTTTACACATACATCACACTTCAGCGATGCATAGAACTATTTTTAACTTTAGAGCTTTAGAGTGAACAGTTCTTAAACAAACAAGCAAACATGTTTTTCTTAGTGTGAAGAACATTGTAAAAAAATAAAAATAACATTTTCCACTATAAAGAGCCTTTTGTGTATTGAAAAGGTGTAGTGGATGTTAAAGGTTCTCCATGGAACAATCAATGCCAATAAGACAAACACAGACACTCAAAATGCATAACATGATTATTTACACAATGCATACAAGATAATTATTCACCAGTTTTAGTAATTGTGATATCAAAGTAATTTCTGTACTTTTAACAAACATAATGGAAAGTTTTAGAGTGAGACAAGTCAACTAATAGTACGCAACACAGAATTAATCAAATTGCCATTGGGTGCATCTCAATCAGCTCCCTAGGTCATGAATCAGCATATCGTGTACACAAATTCGGGCACTGGTAAGGACAGTAAGGACCCTGACTCATTACACACTGGGACACTGATGACTCTATTTCCAGTGACATGACAATGTCCTCATTTTACGTCACTACTGGTATTTATGAACAGCAGAACTGATATCATTCAGACATTATTATTTAATATATTTTTTAAAGTACATTATGATAAAAACTTTGATTGTTAAATATACATGCAACATTTCAGCTGTAAATAAATTGTAAATGTTAGCTAGCTTATGTTCACTACCTGTCTAGTGATGTATATGTTTATTCTGAAATAAAATGAAATAAGTTTGTTTTTCAAAACATCTATCGCGTGTCATTATGTGTGGTGAGTTGGCTAGTGTGATTTATGTTTTGCGTTTCAGGGTCTGTGTCCGAAATCGCATACTCTCGTGAAGGCAGGCTACTAATTTTGAACAAGTAATTACTTTGTGACCGCTAAAAAAGTATGTTCTAGTGTGACTGTAAACATTCACCATGTTGTCATTATTACTACCAGCTTCAGTTGCGTTGCTTCACTGCCATTCACAAATCCTCTCCCGTGGCCTCATGGGACAGCAAAGTGTCCATTGTATGCACACTTCAGAATCTCATGGAAAGTAGTATATCAGCCACGTACTTTTTGCCTACTCTGTGAATTCTCGGACATACTACTTTTGTCACATACTTTTATTTGCCTACTATATAGTAAGGAAGTATGTGATTTCGGATGCAACAATAGTGAGCATCGATGCTCCCTGGTTTTCATAATGCATTTTGGATAATGCAACCTTTCAGTGCACTGGAAGCATTTTGTGTCTGAGACTGCCCTTAAAATGGCCGACTCCCTGATCAGTGCCCTGACTACTGACCTAAGGATCTGATTGAGATGCACCCCATACTTACAGATATTTGTGCTGATGTTTTCGATGTCACTTACATCCAGGAAGATGATCTTATTTATTAAAGTGATATTACACAAGTTTGACAAGATAAAAAGTCATACTGAGGCCAGAGGAAAAAAAAACTTTTTAAAAAATGACTACCAATTTAAACAATATTCCAAAGAAAACTTTTTTGAAAAAACATTTTGATTAAAGGAATGTAAAAAAAGAAACAACTTGAATAATTTATAATAAATTGCCATTTTTTCCTTTAAATTTCCACCTTTAAAATTGTGATTTATATTTTTTTCCTGAAATATGTTAAAAAATTCTCCAATATTTTGATATATATGTTAACATATTGGAGAAAAATAAATAATCTCACATAAAAATGTACTGCATGAAAGGAATGTCCACACTAATCATTCAATGCTCTCTCATGAACATCACAGACAAACCACCGAAGGTGCGCCTCACGAGCGACAGCCCTGCAATGAACGGCTCGTGCATCTCGTTCACTGCAGCTCTGGAGTTCCCACCATGCCAGAAGGAGGACAGCAATGGCAACCTGGTGTATGACGAGCACTGTGACGACGGTATGATGGAGGCCTCAGGTGCTTCATCATCTCTATGCACATTGGACTATATGCACGGAGCGTTCTTTAGAACGTCCGCAATAATATAAGCCAGCTCGAAAACTTCCAGTGAGATGTCATTTGCTGGTGTGTTGAGCATCAGTAGTGTAATACTTAGTTTATAATCAGAATATAGTCACTTAAATAGTCAGGCATAGCATTAATTTAGTTATTCAAACGTAAGACATATGCTCGCCATATGTCATTTATTGACAAGAAAAGTTATTGTTTTTCCTAAGATTTTTTGAGTATTTCATACTTCACATTGACAAAATTTATTTTTAAACCTAATTATTGTATAATGTTTAATATTTAGTCAAAAACTAAGTGAAAAACGATTAGAGGAAATGACTGATATATGCGCAAATAAATGCTACCGCCACCTGCTGGTTAAAGTGGTAATTATTGTCTTTTTTATTTTTAAATAAGTGTTTTCTATCAAATGTTGAATTTCCTACATTTTTAAATGTTCGGTTTTACAATGGGGACAATCTCAGAAGGATGAACGAAATTAATGTTTGCGGTCATCACATTAAAAATAACATTTGAAATGCGTGTCTAATTACAGACACAGTGTTTTTAAACAGCTTCGTCTTTATTGCAATCAATAAAACTGGTTTATTGGCAAATTAGGTAAATGTGATAACTGCATTAAAATATGAATACAACATTAAAAAGTCAACCATTGATGGTTTTGTGTCGATGTACAGCAACTACAGAATGAACAGCTAACAGTTCACCGGAAATGCCTGAGCTGGCTTAACGACAACCAGGAAGTAACCGTGCATATAGCCTGTTGCAAGGGGAAAAATGAGCTGTATTTTAAAAAGTTGCATTTATATATCTCAAGAAAGAAGAAGTGCTTCGTTCAACCCCTTCAATTTTCTTTCAGCTAACGGGCAGTTGCGTTCAGGGTATGTGTTTAACTGGACATCCTGGTTGGACGACTATGGCTTTGGGAAGTGTACAGATCTAAAGAGGTGCAATGTTTTTCCTGATGGAAAGCCTTTTCCTCAGAGCAATGACTGGAGACGTAGAGGTTATGTCTATGTGTGGCACACCATGGGTGAGTTTCAGCCATTCACTGATCCAAATGATATCAGTGTTTTAATAATTCAGTGTAACCACACTAATGCACTATCATTCTGTGCTTTTTCCCTCACAGGCCAGTATTTTGAGACATGTGATGGTTCCTCCTCCCATCTGACCCTGAACACCACTAACATGACATTTGGAGCTGGTGTGATGGAAGTGATGGTTTATCGTAAACGTGAGCGCAGGAAGTACAGCCCACTCTCTACGGACAGTACTGTGTTCTTCGTAACAGGTCTGCCAGTTACTTTCTTCCTGTTTTAATCATATTTATGAACAGGCCATTCTACAGAATAGGTGCAAACTGCTGTCCCACAACCAAAAAATCACATTTAACAAACATTTAAGTATTCAAATTTTAGATGTTTACTAAGATCCTTCTATTATCTATTGAATCACACAATAATATTTAAAATCAGTAAGCTTAATATATAAAAGAAATTATCATTTTTTGGGTACTTTCAATTGGGAGGTGGCTGTCCCGAACCCTAACCCATACATTTCAAATTGTGAAAAAGATATTGAAATAATTTTTTCCATTGTTGATTTTAAATTATATATGTATATATATATTTTATTTTTAATTTTTTTTAAAAGAGTGAATGAAAAATAATATTTTTATTTTTAAATCATGAATCTTTATGTGAAAAAATGTGTCCTGCATTTTCATGTCACTACCGAAACAGTGTATGTTTTAGTCCATTGGCTGAGACTGATTTTAACCACAACCCTACATTTGTGATCAGGAAATATTCCTGTGTCCTTCCCTCTCATAGCCTCTCTTTCATAGTAGATTGGTACCATCATTTGGAGTTAAATGTGTTCAAATGTCTGAAAATCTGTGTGCAACTTGAAGGAACGTCACTACCAAATGCCTTTTTTTCTGCAATTATACAAACTTTTTTGGCTGTTATTCTATAAAATTTTGTTTTCATGTGTGTACAACTGTTCAGAACTGTGCTGGGTAACCATGTGTTGATTAGCATCTTTGAGCTAGTTTAAAAGTATCTAAAAGTGTCACTACCGAAACATGTCATCATTGTTTTGGTAGTGACAAAAGGGAACACAATCATTTATTTGGGGGAAATAAACAAAATTTTTGTACAGTTATGTAAATCATTAGCATTTTTATATGTTTTACTACTGTTTTGGTATGTGAGTGCGATGTGGTGGCTACCAACACATTACTGTCACTACCGAAAATGTGGAGTCACTACCGAGACATGGGATGTTTTGTCAAAAATAAAGTATATTGAATTATCAGCTAAGATGTTATTATAGTGTTTGGTTCAATGTATAGTCAAACTAATGAATCCTTAACTTTGAAATCAGTATAAACTTTATGCCTTTTACAAAGAAAGACTGGATTCAAAATACAACAAATCTCATAAATTACACTTGAAATATTGTTAAAATTGTAATTGTTATTGATTAACCTGTGAAAACTTTTTTTTTAAAATAGCAAAAAATATATTTACAAGGTAGATGTAAACAAAATCTTAATAGGTCAATATAACCCTTCTTATTAAATTATTTATTATTGTGATTCGGTAGTGACAAATTTAGGGAGAGGAAAAATATTCGAAAATTTTCTGAAAATACAATATGAGAATTAACTGCACAATTACTAGAATTAGATATTATACAATGTGCATATATACAAAATTTGTGGAAAGAAACATTTTTTTCAATACGTTTCCAACTCTGACTTTGAACCAATTCTGTAAAATGGCCCATATATATATATATTGATCAATATTGATTTTTTTTTAACCAAGCTTTTTCTTTCATCCAGATAAGATTCCACTCTCTGTGAACATTTCCCAGAAAGCAGCAGCCAGCATAACTGACAAAAACGTCTTTGTCAGAGGTTCTGATGTGATTTTCAACGTCCAGATCCACGACCCAAGTAACTATCTGAAGACAGCTGATGCAGTGGACTTCATTTGGGACTTTCGGGATGGGAACCAGTTGGTCACCCACAGCAATGTAGCAACTCATGCATACAACACGCTTGGAAATGTTACAGTCAAGCTCCTAGTGGAGGCATCATTCCGTGTACCCTGCCCACCACTGACTCCAACACCAATGCACTTTACACAGGCTCATACCACAGGTAATCTCATCAAAACAGGCACTTTATGCTCCTATACAACAGACATCCTCTTATCTACGCTAGACATATAATATTCATTACTATCCATTAAAATCAGAACAAAATGTGTCCATTTATCTCATAAAGCAAAGCACACTTATGCTTAAAACTGCTGTCATGTTAAAGGCCAGCCAGTATACAGTCATTCTGTAAGATGTTTTCATGTGTTTCAGCAATGCCTACACTACCTCCTGGCACTCATGCATTCACTAGCAAAATGGAGACCACCAAGGGTGAGACAAGTTGTATTTAAAGCAACAAAAAAATTCTAATAAAATGACATTTCAGCGATTACAAACAACACCTAAAGGATATTTCTACAATGCATTGAATATTTGTTACACTTCTTAACGTTTGTCTAGCTCCTATCATCACCAATCCTTCAACTACCACCCCTCGAGTTCCGACAAGTGCTGTCCCAACAACCGAACCATTCCAAACAGATTCAGAGGTGACATCTATTACGGCAACTGCTGTACCTGAGGCCAGTTCGACCTATAAGCAGCCCACCTCACCGCCAATGATCAAACACACACACTTCAAGGAGTCAGACTGTTTCCGCCACACGTATGGCTCATTTGAAGGCGAGATCATCATCGTTGGTAAGAAGATTGCCAGACCACAGCAAGAATTTACAACAAACACATAAATCATAAAGGTCTTTTTTTCATTTTATTGTTTTGCTATGTATCAGGGTTATCGTTAACCTAAACTAAAACCATTAAAAAAAACATTGCTTATAATAAAATAAATAATAACTGAAATCAAATTAAATATATATAAAAAAAAAAACGTATTTTCAGCTAGTATCCAAGGCAACATTTCTCATTTTCATTTAAAGGTGTAGTAAGCGAATCAATCAGCCAATCAGCAGTAGGGGGCGTGTCCACTCATGATGGAGGGGGGAGAGAGTGAGCAAGAAGGAGATTTGAAGAAAGACTGTAGAAAGAGATGGCTGAGAGACATTACAAAAGAAAATAGGTCAAAGGAATATCACTGGAAAAAGAAGGGTTATGATCAGATAAGAGAAAATGGACAATGAGGTTATACGTAGTTTCTGCCCCATACCCGAGAAATATTGGTTTTGCAATGTTTCACAGAACCAAGATATGCTGTTCTTGTAATGTTAGCTATAGTAACAGGACAGTTTTGAATGTCATTGTTTGTCTGGAGCTGGTGTGCTGCTGGCGACTAAAAACAAACTCTTGCTTGTATATACTTTTGTGTATTGTATGTTCATTTTATTGCTCTTCCTTGTCGTGTGTCATCTTTGCTTTGTTTCTCAGAGCATTATTTTACTTCACTTCTGTTGTGATAAAGAGACATCCACTCTTGCATTGCATGTTTGTGCATTTTGGGGGCGGAGCAATGAAGGGAGGGGCGTGTTTGTTTTTGGTTGATTTCAAATATCAACAGTTTCTTAGAAATCGCTTACTGCACCTTTTTGAACTAAATAAACTAAAAAATGAATACTAAAACTTTAAACTTAAAATAAAAAAACGGAATACAAAATTATTCAAAATTTATGAAAAAGTTTACATGTTTTTTTCTAAAGAATATTTTTATGTCTGTTTTTTACAGAACCTCCTCCAGGTTTTCAGAATCTGCCAGATAATCAGATTTTAAAAGTGTCGGCTGACAAAGTTTCCAACACATCCGTAAACTTCATGGTGACATGCTCAGGCAGGTAAGATTCACACAAATGCAAATACATTTTTTTTAAAATGCAAAGATATAAGATCATGTGCTTCACATCATGAAAAGCCAGAAAGTGAAGAGCATTTTTAGATGTAGATTCTGATCTGCAGTGAGCATTTGAAGCCCTGCAGCTGAGACATTTCATAACACGTCACCGTCATACATGTCAAAATCATTCAGTCAACACAGATGTATACAACACAGATGACATCTGGATCACACCCAATATAATTGAGCATCATCCCTCTTTTTCTCAGTGTTCCCTCAGTGGCCTGCACCATAGTGGCCAACGCCGCCTGTCGGGAGGTCAAGAATATTGTGTGTGAGGATGTGGCCCCTTACAGCGAGGGTTGCAAGATCAGTTTGACGCGCATTTTCCAAACGCCGGGCACTTACTGTGTCAACATCACACTGGGTGTGCCTGGAGGCTTGGCTCTTGCCACCACCACCTCAGTCACGATTGGCAACAGCCTTGACAAGAGTAAGTTCTGAGAACTGTTGTCAGTTTATATGTAGTGTCCCTTGACATTTTGTCTGTATTATTTTCAATTTATTCTTATAATTTTTCTAATATATATTGTTACAAAGTTATTTTAGTATTATTTATATAATATTATAGTATTTAATATTTTGAATTAGCTTTTTTTTCTCATAATTTTCTTTTATCATTTTTATTTTTTACTTCAGTTTTAGTTTTGGAAATTTTAGTATTTAAACTTATTTTATTTCAGTTAGTTGCCAAGACAACACTTCTAATTTTCATTTAAATCTTTTATCTAATATTTATATTTTATTTGCTTTATTTCAATAAAGCTGTTCTCATCTACATACTTTGTCAAACAGTGGAACGATGATATAATTACTAAGTGTACGTTTACAATACACAAAAATGGAAAAGTTTTTCGTGTACAGACAATGTCAAAATAATCCGTTCACACGAATCCGTGAAAACGACTAAAAACGCTGTATTATTCATACCAGGCCAGTAGTTTGCGATGTTACTTTGTAAAGAAAAACTACGTACCTATAGACTTAATACGTATGCACATTACATCACCGTTTTCAAATTCGCGTTTTTTGTAGTTTTGTAGTTTTCAAATACACGTTTTTGTACGATAACGGTATGGTTTTCAAAAACTTGCACTTTAAAACCCGTTTTCAAAAGTTTGCATTTTCAGCCCTCCAAAACGGCATTATTGTGTAAATGAACGGCCAAAACGATAAATGTTAGCCAGCAGTCCAAAAAGTCACTGGATTTGTTGCTATTCAGCGTTTTTATTTCTATAAAAATCTCTAAATTGGAAACACTGATAGTGTCTAACTTTTAATCAAACATTTATAAAGATTTAGAAATGATAAATGTACAGACTTATAAACATTGTTTAATTATAATTGGCTGATGAATATTTAAAAAAAATTGTATTGCTTTTTTTCCTCTTAGACTCTCCTAAATCCTCCCATGTTGCTGAGGTGGTTCTGTCTTCCAGCGCTGTGCTTATTTCCATCTTTGCGTTCATTGCCGTCATGGTTTACAAGTGAGTACCACGAACCAAACTGATATTTTAAAAACAACATTATGCATCTTAATCTTTTTCTTTCTATTCCTTTTAGGCGATATAAGGTGTATCGCCCAGTGAGACGCTCTATGCTGGATGATGCTGAGAGAAATGCTGGTAGCTGGAGTTTAAGCAGACTAAGAGCAGCTCTGTTCTCTGCCGACGAAGAGAGAAGTCGTTTATTGACAGAAAGACCACTATAGACTGATCCGAGCATCCAGTTTTTGCAGTTGCTATTTATTCGATACATCACTTTAGCTGTAATCTCTAAGAATAACAAAAGTTCTCTCGTAGACATGTGTTTTCAAGCAATATTAGATTACTCTGGCATCTTTTATTCAGTTTAGCCAGAAGAAGTAATCAAGCCATTTGAGTTACAGCACAAGCAAGCTTTAAAGATTTTTAATGGAAGATTTGTGATGAATAAGCTCAGATATGCCAGATCTACAAGGTTTTACAAATCTAAAATGACTAAAACTACTACTAACTGACCTATCACAGAAAATGTGTCCAATGCACAATTAATCAAAATTTGGTTTTCCCAAACCAAAAATCACTAAAATATGAAAAGGGCGTTCATTGAGTGACGCTTTGTGGCATTTGATTTGACATTTGTTCATACTGAATGTTCCTTAATGTGCAGACAGGATGAGAAAGTTGAGTGAGAAGGGTTTTGTAATGTTCTGAAAAGTTATACTTTGTTTTGAATATATTTTAGAGATTAATTTTGATTGTTTGGGGACTGAATTTGGTGCACTTTTTTTTTTTTTTGGAGAAAGACCAATGTCTTTCAGTTGATGGTAGTTAAGCAGTTATTTGATAAGAAATACTAACAATTTCTTATAAAGCTTGAATTAAAGAATTTGGGAAATTTGTATTATTGATCATATGCATGTATGCTTGGGTATTTAAATTAATTTGACAGCACTTATGGAAAATATAATTAGCTAATCATGATTATAGAAATGAACCGCTCCTGTAAGTGCTGTATATATTCAAATAAACTTTCTAAAGCACTATCTGCTAGCCTAATGAACATCTGCCATTTTTATACATTGATAACCAATGAAGAAAAAAAGAAAAGAAAAAAAACTTCAACCTTTTTATATGGGTCATTGTATTTTAACTGAAATCAAATTTTTTGGGATGGGATGAAGGGAACCACCTTCCAGATCACAAAGTCATCACTCCTAAATACACCAAAAAGCACTAAAAGCATCCAGCAAATATGGACACAAAGAACAGCCAAGGAATCACAAACAATGGTAGCTAGGAGCCAACTTGACTTTTAATTATTTTCTTTGTATCAGAGGCATTTGACAAGTGGAGGTGTGTGAGGGCGCACAAGCACGGTCGGAGGGGATGTTGCTTATCATGCTGAAATCGGACCACGTTTTTCCCGGAACTATTCCAGATCCCGGAATTCCACATCACATTCCCACTGAAACATGATTCACCACACAACACAGCCATGAAATGAAATTTGATCAGATCAGTCAAAAAAAAGAAAAGAAAAGAAAAAAAAAATTTGTAGAATCCATAAGACATGAAAAAGGTAAAAAATAAAGACTCCATTGTTCATATTTCATAAGCAAGAAATGAAGCAGGCCCTTGAAAAACTTTTCTATAACCATCATTAATCAGTTTCCAAATTAAACACTTTGACCTTTAATACAATACCTATGCAAGAAATAAAGCCCAATACAAGGAAGCCACACCACCAAACCAAGAAGCGGAAAGAAAAGGGAAAAAAGCAATAAGGTGAGGTTTCAAATCAGTTAGCAGAGAATAAATTGCAGGCAAAAATGAAATCATTTTCTCACTCATCTTTTAAAGTCTAGCCATACATGATTTTTTTAAATGATATTTTTTTTTCTGTGAGGAAAGGGGCAGTTGGGACATGACCCTATAGATTCTAACAAATAGCAATATGCCTCTAATTTAAATACTTTTCTAATAAGAGGTAGATCAAAAACGGTGTAAGAGAAGTGTGGAAAGAAAAAAACGATCACTTGTGCCCCTCTGGTCAGCGCTCGGCGCCACGCGCATACCCAGTGCGGAAGTGTTCGCGAGGGACTTGAGGTATCGCTGCGCGCGCTGGAGGTCTCGGGTGAGATGGAAGGATTCCCGCCACCCACCCTTTCCTCAGCTGAGGTAGACAATGGTCTTACTAGTGTGGAAGCTTGGATGCACTCTTTTACCACAATCAAATCATATTTACATTCTGCAAAACAAAGGAATATTGGTTTCTCATTTATTTACTAAACGTTTTTCTTTGCTAATGTTCATTTTATATATTTTTTTGCTTTTTCACTTTGTATGATAAACGAAAGATATAAATGAAACCGTTCGCGCGTCCATCTCTACGTACTGCTCGTTAGCCTAGAGACGCGCCCTTGACTATTGTAACCTATAGGCTAGCTATCAACGCAAAAGCATCAGAACAGTGTAACTTCCCAACCCCGACATGCATTGACTGACGTTAAACACTGAAAATCTTCGGCATGTAAAGCCCAGTTTGATGCAAAAAAGCCCGTCCCAAGACCGAACGGAACGCATTATTTGGAAAAGAAGAAAGAAGAAAAAAACTATGAGCACGGGAAAAGAAAAAACAACCTCAATCGGGCTGGTCGTTATTTTTATTTTGATAGACTAGTCGCGCTGAGGATGAGGGGGTGTCGAAGAGGTTACAGCAGGACCTTGATTATCCCTGACCTCTATTGCTTGCATCCAACCCTAACTGAAGTGTAATGAAATGCGGGTGAAACGTATGCTACCGCCGAGACAGTTAATAGCATATTAGCACGGCATTGCTGTGGTATGTACGGTTGGCGTTATTTCTCATTACCTTGACGGTGTTCAGAGGGTGGTGGCTCCTCAGCGACACTGAGGCGCTTTTCTTTTCTTTCTCCTATCTGTAGCTAACACAGAAGCCCAAACTCCGCTCTTTTACAAACTAGATGTGCGCAAACTTATATACAGTTATTCATCGCGCGCGCTGCAAACGGAGCAAGGCGGAGTTCGGGATTCATCCATTAACTACAGACTAAATTTTACATTTTCTTAAAAAAATAAAAATGTTCAATAACTATTAGCTTTATAAAGTATACAAAATACCACAAAGCAAAATAAAAAAAAAAAACAGAACATTTTTTTCATATATCATTTTCTTTTTTTCTGAGGTACTCTAGCCTGAGGTAGATCAGTAAAATGCATATTAACTTGGTTTCCTGGCCAACACCAATCAACACTTCCCTCAGTCATAAGTGGCAGTGTTGCTCCACCTTCTTTCATAATTTTATATATAGTATATATATCTATTAATCTATAAAATGCATCAGAATTTATAAAATGCCACTATGGATCCCGGGACAGCGTACTTCCGTCAACAATCCTCTTTCCATCTCAAGCCGAAGACCTTAAACCCCACCCCGTGTCACCCATTCCGTACCCCAAAAAAACAGGCTCGAAACGCCTTTTACACTCAAATGCTGCATTTCCCAATGAACTCAAATATCAAAAACTAATTTTAACATCTGTCAGTTAAGGACTGTGCATTTATCATATTAAGGCAGGGACTGGGTGGCTAATTTTCCTATGATTTGGATCAAAGAAATTGTGAGGGGGGGGAAGTGCAGGTGTACACAATCTCACTGAAACTTCAGGAGGAATGGGTGTAAAAGTGGGCGGGGTTGTAAGGACATTCCCTGACCCCTGAGATGGAGGCGTCCCGTGTCCTGTCAGTCTCCGAGAAGATGCAGTGGCTCTATTTCCTCCGGGTGACTGGTGGACCTGTGGCCGAGGCCTTAGGCTGCTGCTGTCGCCTCACCTGAGAGATAATCTCCTGGATCTTCCGCTGGGCCAGCTGGGAGACATTAAAAATAATAACGGAAAAATATTTAAATCAAAGTGCAAAATGACATGATACCATCACAGTACTTAAAGGGTTAGATCACCAAAAAATGAAAATTCTGTCATTAATTACTCACCCTCATGTCGTTCCACACCCGTAAGACCTTCGTTTATCTTCCAAACACAAACTAAGATATTTTTTTGATAAAATCTGATGGCTCAGTGAGTCCTCCATTGCCAGCAAGATAATTAACACATTCAGATGCCCAGAAAGCTACTAAAGACATATTTAAAAGTTCATGTGACTACAGTGGTTCAGCCTTAATGTTATGAAGCGACGAGAATACTTTTTGTGCGCCAAAAAACAAAATAATGACTTTGACAATATCTAGTGATGGGTGATTTCAAAACACTGCATCATGAAGCTTCACGAATCTTTTGTTTCGAATCAGTGGTTCGGAGCATGTATCAAACTGCCAAAGTCATGTGATTTCAGTAAACGAGGCTTTGTTACGTCATAACTGTTTTGAAATTTCATTGGTTCACCACTGGGGGGCGTGACTTTGGCAGTTTGATACACACTCTGAACCACTGATTCTAAACAAAAGATTTGTAAAGCTTTGAAGCTTTATGAAGCAGTGTTTTGAAATCGACCCTCACTACATATTGTTGAATAAAGTCCTTTGTTTTTTTGGCGCACAAAAAATATTCTCGTCGCTTCATAACATTAAGGTTGAACCACTGTAGTCACATGAACTGTTTTAAATATGTCTTTAGTAGCTTTCTGGGCATCTGAAAGTGTTATCTTCCTGTTAATGGAGGCCTCACAGAGCCCTCAGATTTTATCAGAAATATCTTAATTTGTGTTCCAAAGATGAATAAAGGTCTTACGGGTGTGGAACGACCTGAGGGCGAGGAATTAAAGACAGAATTTCATTTTTGGGTGAACTAACCCTTTAAGCAATAAATGAAAAAAGGCAGAAATTTCTAAATGATTTTATACTGGATAAAGTAAGGCTTAATGAATCATTAAGAATTACACAAAGAAAAAAAAAAGATCAAACATGACTAACTACTTTCAATATGCACTTTAAGTATTTGGTAACACTTTACAATAAGGTTCATTAATTAAACATTAGTTAATGTATTAACTAACATGAACTAACCATAAGCAATACATTTGTTACTGTATTTACTAATCTTCGTTAACGTTAATGAAAATACAGTTGTTCATCGTTTATGTTAGTTCACAGTGCATTAACTAATATTAACAAGATTTTGATAATGCATTAGTAAATGTTGAAATTAACATTAACAAAGATTAATAAATGCTGTATAAGTGCAGTTCATTATTAGTTCGTGTTAACTAATGTAGATAACTCATTAACTAATGGATCTTATTGTAAAATGTTACCAAGTATTTTATATATAATTTTAAGTATTATTAATTAGTATTTAAATAAATATAGATTAACATTCAAATATATACATTATCATCATTATTTTTTTTATTAGATTATCGTCTAAATACATAACGATAGATAGAATGAACCATAAATAGATCGATAATTGAGAGCTCCACATCAAAAGTTGGGCTTGACAACACTTACAGACTTATGAATTACTTATGCCAAGTTTACACTACAGGACTTTAAATGTCGGCAGATCGCTGTGCTGTTCAGACTACATGACTTGCTGTAGAGTCTTGAAGTCGTTGTGGTGTTCACATTACAATGATGATCCGCAACAGGGGGTTACACACTACACGAGCTGACAACAACTCTGTCACCCAACGACTTTATTTGAAAATGGACAGTGGGAAGAAATTAGATTAAATTTTGAATTAAATTTAATTAAAATGACGAACCTTTTCACACAAATTTAAAATATTCTGGCTGACCTCCACTTTGTTTCCATGATGACGTCATGATTGTCACGTGACACCGCGGCCACACTGTATGACAGATGTATCACTTTTCTCACCATGTCATCAACTATCTGATATTCCAATTCTCATATATTTGCAAGTCAGTGTTTTGTCACTTAAACACCTACATCATGATCTTGATCTTTATCTATAACACGAGATGGGCGCCGCCTTGTTTGTTTCCGCTTTAGTTCAGAGAGTCCTGTCAGTCGGATTTATAGGCTACAGCACGTGAATTCATCCATTTATACCTAAATACATGTGGCCGGTGAACTGGGAGAAGAATAGAGTGAGCTTTATAGTTACTTACACAATGTGTATCTGGATATGAATAAACATCAGCAAATTATAGGCTATTTGAATGGATTGTTATTGCTGCTTCCATAGACACCAGTGTATATTTCATTGGCTGTTGCGTCGCGACAGGATATCGAGTCGGCCGACAGCTCCAGATATTTAGCATGCTAGATATTTGTCTGGAGTCTGCGAGATATCAGCGACGCGTCAGTGAGCCTCTTTGATGCGTCGTTGAGTAGTTCACACATAAAGATTGGCGAGCCCCGATCACCCGCTGATTTTCCCCCGATCACAGCCCGACCTGTCGGCTAACTTGCAAATCAGGCTTAAAACCCAGTAGTGTAAACTTGGCATTACTCAGATCAAAGAAAGTATTTTACCATCGGAAGATTTCACATTTTAACACCATTATTCAGCTCTAGAATGTCTAGCAGCTCAATCACCTGGCTTGCATAGAAGTGGCCTGTGATTTTTACTACTACTTGGTCATTTTCATCAGGCGTCTGGTCCCGTGGGACAACCACCTCTGCACTGGTCAAATTCTGTAGTTCATTCACCTAAAGACAAACACAGAGCAGCTCGGTCATTACTGGGATTCAGTGACTTTGGTGTCCCCAGTAAAGGTCATGATCTTACTGCCTTAAAATACTGAACAATAATCAAATTTAAAGCTGTCATAAATTACACCATTTGAACTCTAAGCATGTTGAAGCATTTTTTCCAATTTGTTTTACATGGCTGGGTATATTAGTAATGATTCTCTCTAATCTAAAGAGTTTTTCCAAATATTAAATTTAAAATTATAATAAAAAGGTTTTTAACTTGTCCCTCAATTTATTGTCCACTCCATTATTTTTTGACTCCATTAACCTTTTAAGTTCCCTTCTATGAAAATTGGACAAATTAAATGACATTATATCATAAAGCAGTCAATACGACTTTGGAGGGAAAACAAAGTGAGTGAGATCCCCCATTTTAATTTAAAAATTTTTTTTTACACAAATTTTAATCTTTGAAAATCGATGTGGTCAACCTCAATAACTACCACTCTTTTGAGGAAAATATGAAAAAGTTAGTAGAAAAAACATTTTTAAAAGTACCATTTTAAAACCCACGGAATTCTTTATTTGATAAACCTATGTTAGATTCTTTTTGCTCAGACACGGTGCAGTGTCTGATTCTAGGTTTGAACGTCCACCCTGTTAAATCAGAAGACCGAGAGTGAACAGTGTACATAGTGATTGTAAAAGTAATGTTTAAGTAATGTATATAAAGTTCTTTGGTAATATTTTACATATTGTTTCCTATCAAAATCCAGTTCAAACAGAAGTAATATTGTAACTGGTTGACAGGTAGATAGATCCGAGAGATAGGAAATCATCCAACCATCCATCTTTTATACCACTTGTCCACCATTGTTATTTTGTCTATCCTGTTATTACTTTGTCCACCCTGTTAAGCAGTTTTTTTAGACAAATAATTTCATAATTAGCAAAAAATATATGAATAAATCAGTGACAATGAAAATGTATTGGAGTATCAATAATGTAGCACTTCAAAAAGTTAAAGACATTTGTATCTAAAAACGAAAAATGTGTTGTGAAATGTACAATTCATACATATTTATTTTCTGATGATTTATTAACTGATATGCTTTTAAAAGGACAAAGGCACATGAGTTGTCTAAGACATTGTACACAATGCCCATAAATTAAAATCATAAGTATTTTTAACTGTTGTTGATTTGTCACCAACAGGGTGGACATTTTTTTCATCCATTTCATGTGTGTTTAATAAGTGGTTACATTTACTTACCTGACCAAATGTTTTACAATCACCCCATGATGATTACGTTTTATAATTCACTTTTAAAAACAGAGTTTGACTTTGTAGATTTTTTAAATGTCCAAAAGGCACTGAATGCCAGGAATGACCCCGCTATGACCATTGAATGCTGGGGATAAATGCATCTGTACAGCAAACATGAGCAATGAAAATTTATGTTATAAAAGACGAGTGCGTCTTTACCGTTTTGCCTCCTTTGCCTATGACTCTACCAGCGGCGAATGATGGCACTTTTATGTGAGCCTCTAATTTAACCTCCTCCTTCGGTCCAAAAAAGTTCTCCTCTTTTAACTTCCCGAAGATACGTCCCTGAGCCTGAGGAAAAACAGCAGAGAGAATCAATGAATGAATATACAATCAAATGACTGTTTATACATACAATGAGTAAACAGATTCATAAAATGTCACAACATTTTTACCTTGAACTGTGCCTCTGGTGGTCCAGTAATAATGACCATTCTTTGCTTGGCGTCAATTCCATCAGCAGGTGCAATCTATTCAAGACAAAATGACAGATGTTAAACTTCAAAACTGCAACAGCATGACGAAAGTAATAAATCCTACTCATAACTATTAGGTTTAGCAAACAGGATTAGGAGGAAGGTGAAAGGTTACAAGTCATTCTTGCAGTCACTCACTTTGATTGACGCACCAGCAAAGCGGCTGAGCTGTTTAATGTGCTGGCCCTGCTTGCCGATAATAGCACCAACTGCCAGTGCAGGAATGAAGAGGTGCACGGTTTCTGACTCCATCTGTGACTGATGACACAAATACACTCATGAGTTATGATCATGCATTTAACACAAAATAAATCTGCTTTTATATGAGACACATCCAGAGAATATGCCACAAGACAAACAACATATTAGGAAAAAAACATTCACTCACACAGTCAATTAACTAGTCAACTATCAGGGGTCATAACATGAGGAACGAAGACTTGAACTTTCGACTTCACTCGGCTTTGAAAACATACTGCAAGGTTCATAACTTGCCCATCCTACACCAAAAGCAACATCTATTCAAAGTAAGCTGCAAAAGCGCTCATTCTGATCATCCTAACGTAAAGATATATTAAAAGGATAGGTTCACCCAAAAATGAAAATTTACTCACCCTCAAGTCGTTCCAAACCTGTATAAATTACTTTATTCTGCTGAACACAAAAAATATTTTGAAGAACTTCGGGAACCAGACAGTTGATGGGCCCCATTGACTTCCTTTTTTTTCTCTTTCTCTCCGTACTATGGAAGTCAGTGTACGGTAACTCATCAACTGTTTGGTTCCCGAAAGTCTTCAAAATATCTTGTGTTCAGCAGAAGAAAGAAATTCATACAGGTTTGGAACATCTTGAGGGTGAGTAAATGAGAATTTTTGAGGCTATTTTCATGGCAAGAGTTACAATTTACACAAAAGTTGCATAAATATAATAAAAATAAAAACCAAAACAAACAAAAATAAAATAAAAATACAGTTTAAAACTACACGATATGGTTTACATTTACATCTAAAACTTTCTTGTTAAATATTAGTCAAAAATACTAATAACTAATAATACTACATTTTACATTTACATTTTATCAACTTTATTTATTGGTCTATTTTATATATTTGACTAGGAAGTATATACACAATTTGTCCCAGAAACTTTTTTCCCCCTAGACCTGTTGCTGTCTGCGTTTCCAGCGCGATCTAAAGTACCGTGAAGATTAGGAAAATTAGTCTGGTGACGTAGGACTGTGCGTGACTTTCCAGGTCCCGCTGGATTTCATCCTCCGCATACAAGTTTAAAGGTGGTACAGAGGATCTTTTCGTCGACTGATTTTTTTAAATGAGCGCATGCGTAAGAACAACCCCCCTCCTTCACAGCTCTTTTCGAGGGAACGCCTCCCAAAACTCGTGCAGGAGTATTGGAACACGAGTGTTTACCACCGGCATTCGCTGTGTTATTAAGCCGGGCACACATTTAACGACTAGCTTAAACATTCTGAGACTGTGCTCAACATACAGCGATTGTTTCCTGCTCCTGAAGCAGATTTATATACTTTCATATGGAATTTGAACACCGACTGTAATCGCAGACTGAACGCAACTGGCTCTGACAGGACGCGTTTGAGCGCGATCAGTCATAAGTATCAATTTACATTCATAATCGGCCTTACAATCGTTAAGTGTGTGCGCGACTTAAAGCCGCGCACACACTTAGTGGATTCATTATGTCGGACTCACCGCAGGTAACTCATAATCTGCAGTTGTTACTCCTGTCTCCTGACAAAAACATTGCATGCGGCGCCTGTAGAGTGTGGAAAGTTACTGGAGCGCGCAGCCGCGCGTCTCTCACAAGGAACGTAATGGCAGTGATTGACAAGCCAGTGGGCCAATCGTTTACGCGATGATCGCGTAAACGATTGGCTGATGTTTTTAAGGCCCTACCTCGTGCACAGATTGTGTATTAATAATATTCCTTTCAGTGCACCTAATAAATAGTCTTTTATCAGTTAGTAAAGACAGTTTCAAGTAATATTGCAAAAATGTATAAAACAAAACATCCTATTTAACGCCTTTAATAAAGCCTAAACCTCGTCGTTGGTCCATCGGTCGTATTTTTTAAACTCCATTGTTGATTCGAACAGCAAACTCCTCTTACTGCACACACCGCGACAGACTTTTAAAAATGGTTGTAGAAATAAAATGCTGCGTGGAGTCAACCAATCAAAATGCTGCATGATCTCAACCAATCAGCATGGTCAGCGACCAAGTGCCACCCCCGAAAGTTCCTGAACTTTGAAAAAGCACTACCTCCCGAGCAGGGACTTTGAGGGAGGAAATTTTTACCCGGAACTTCATTTAGACCATGGTCCCTGTGGTCAAAACACACCGAGTACCGCCCCAAAGTCCCTAGTTCCTGCAGTGGAAATGTGGCTAAAAAATCTTTGGCAAAGACCATACAAATGTAGATTGAGAAAACATTCAACTTGAGAGCTATTCAGACAAGTGTTAGGGCAAGGAGTGAAAAAAAAAAGAAAAGAAAAAAAAGACACCAATAAGCCAATATAGACAAAATGACACCTGTGCATTTCATTCTAGTTTTTGGGTTAGTCTAACTGCATGTTATTCATGCCCTTTCAAACTTGACAACATTCATTCCCACCCATCACTAACACACATTCATTCCCACCCATCACTAACACACATTCATTCCCACCCATCACTAACACACATTCATTCCCACCCACATTCCCACCCATCACTAACACACATTCATTCCCACCCATCACTAACACACATTCATTCCCACCCATCACTAACACACACAAAGCAGTTTAGGTCTACATCCATACACATTACATGTTAAACATCTGACCCACAGTTTTTCAGCATTTCTGTTAGCTGTGGAGGCTGAGCAACGTCCCCTGAGCAGCAACTAATCAGAGAGCAGATGTATGTCCTTCAGCCAATCCAGTAGCGAGCAGCCAAGCCATGCAGTGCATGGTGGGTAAAAAATAAAAACTTACAGAAAAGGCTGTGCTGCTGCTGCTGGAGGAGAGCGTAGAGGCCCAAAAAGGCACCTCACCCCCAAACACGCTGCACTACGGGAGAAACATACACATTAACACGCACACTCCCACACATACTGTACAGCCGTTGCAAAGTATTGGCAGAGACATAAATTTAGTGTTTTGTAAAGTTTGGCGCTTCAGTATTTGTAGATTATTTTTTCAGGTTTTCTATGGTACACTGGAAAACAATAAGCATTTCATACATTTTAAAGGCTTTTATTGGCAAAAACATTCAATTTATGCAAAAAGTCAATATTTATAGTGTTGACCCTTCTTCATAACTTGCTCTGGCATGCTGGATATCAGCTTCTGGGCCAAATCCTGACTGATGGCGATACATTCCCGCCTTATTAATGCTCTGAATTGATCACAATTTGTGGGCTTCTGATTGTCCACTTGCCTTTTGAGGATTGACCACAGGTTCTCTTGCAGGATATTTTGATACCATTCTTTATTCATGGCAGTGTTTTTGGGCAGAATTGTGAGAGAGCCCACTCCCTTGGATGAAAAGCACATGGGTGGTCTCAGGATGCTTCACTGTTGGCACAACACAGAACTCATACTAACGTTCACCTTTTCTTCTCTAGACAATTGATTTTCCAGACGTCCAAAACAGTTGGAAGGGGGCTTCTTCAGAGAAAGTGGTGTTACACCAGTCTTCTGCTGTCCAATCCTTGTACTTCCTGCAGAATTTAATTCTGTCCTTGATGTTTTTCTTGGATAGAAGTGGCTTCTTTGCTGCCCTTCTTGACCGTTGTCCAAAAGTCTTTGCCCTGACTGTGTGTGCAGATGCACTCACACACCCACCTGCTGCCAATATTGAGCAAGCTCTGCACTGGAGGTGCAGACTAGTACTTGCTCACACTTTCCCACGTGCTGATGATATTAGTGAAATTATGTTAGCTGGTCATTTTGTGCCAGGGTCAAAAAAAAAAAAAGTTACATTTGGGTTTTGTGATAGTTAATTTTTTGGCCAATGAAGGTTTTTGCAATTATTTACAATGCATCCGATCATCTACACAATCTAGAAACAATGTGAATCAACACCACAACAACTGAAGCAGCAAACATCGCGAAACAATTTGTCACTGCCGAAACTTTTGGCCACAGCTGTAGGCACCTGCTCCACACATTGCCGTTACATATATTAACACGCTCTCAACTTGCATGTGTGTACACCAAACACACATATCTCACACACAAACAAACACAATTATATCTAATTTGTTACCCCAAATGATTGATAGCCAGCTTGAGCCCCAGCCGGAGGTCCTGATACCACAGAGGGTGACATCGCTCCGCTCGCTGCACCAGGAAAAATACCCAACGCGTTTAGATTGAGCCCTGGAATCAGGTTAGATTGTAGCTAGAGGAATAAAAGTGCAGAGGTTTTTTTTTCTCAAGTTGAAGTTGTTGAGCTGTATGCAATCTCAGATGAAAATGAAGTCTTAATGCTATCACTGCAGACTTACATGCATGGCGGCTACATCATTCTCGTAGGACTCGCGGATTTTCTTCATGATTTCTTCCTCTGCTTTTGAGCAAGCTTCTAATGTACCCTTAACGGTAATGGTGCGCTCTGGGTTATACAAGGTCAGATCCTGCAGACTGGGATTGGAGGGATATGGAAAGAAAGGAATTATTTATTTATGATTTAAAACCATATCAGCAGCAATGGCTATATTCATGGCAATATGAACAATATTAAAAAAACAAACAAATCTCATTAAAATATTTCAATACATTTACAATATTATAACATTTTTGAAAAAGGAATAAAGAAACATGAAGTAGCTATGTTAATACAAATACATGCTGTAGAAAACACATACATTATATATACAAACACACACACACATTATATATACACTAATATATATATATATATATATATATATATATATATATATATATATATTTTTTTTTTTTAATATTATATAAAAGATATAAAAAAANAATTACTAAAAAAAAATTTTTTTTAAATAAAAGCTGAAAATATAAAGTAAAAGCCAATTCACAATATTAATTAATAAATCCTACAAAAGTACTAAAATAACACTAGATAGTAAGATAAGATACTAAGATAACCAGTGGAAGCAAAGCGAAAACATTTCAACAGCAAGTCAAGTTCTTTGGTAAAGTGGCAAAGATGGAGTCATCAACCTTAGACACGTGTGCCAAAAGGGGCAACCAGTCACACGCGAGTGATAAAAGCGAGAAAGAGGCATTTTATTTAGTAATATATATAATGATAATAATAATAAAAATTAAAAAAAAAGGAAAATTTTAATTTCCTCACATTTGAAGGTCAAATGACCACTTGACGTAACTGTCCTCATTATTATGCAGCCTACATTATTTAGTAATATGCTGGATGGAAGCCAAACACTTCAACTAAACTGTGCAGCATGGATAAACCAACTGGACAAGTTAACCGCATATTCAGTGGGTCACACGGTGTAAATCAGAGTGTTGCCTCGAGCAAAGTTTTAAAACAATGATCTCTGCAGAATAAATATGACATCTTGGGAAGTTTGTATGATAACGAATCAAGATTCAACCCAGTGTACATGATTTATTCATATCATGGTGCATGCTGGAAAACATAACCCAGCACACAGTTATGAACAAGAAAAGCAAAAATCACACATTGCTGACCTCATAAAAGTATAAAGAACACACACACACACACAAAAAAAAAAAACACTACTTACGGTGAGATTGTGATCTTTGTGTCAGTATCTTGTTCGATTTTCTTCAAGTTGCGCCCCTCCTTTCCAATCAGACGGCCGACGAAATTATTATGAGCCAGAATCTTTAGAGGAATTTCTTCAGTGCTGTGTACATGGAAAAAGAGATAGAGAATAATGTGACTAAATGTGCAGCACTGAGTGTAAATGACTATGACTGGTAAGTTTGTGTAACAGTGTAGTATGACAGTAGGGCTGCCCCCTAATAGTCAAACATGTTAGTCGACTAGAAGTGGGTTAGTAAACCAAAAACTGAGCGTGAACTGGAGCGTGTCACAAAAATGAACCAAAATTCAGCGTATAGGCAACTTCCCTCACAGACATGAGAAAAATATCTACAGAAAGCTAGAAATGCCTACTTTTAAACTAATTATATTCACTATACTGCAGAGATGGCAAGTCAGCATTTTCACATTTTCAACTTCATTCTTGCAACTGTCACAGACTAAGAAAACAGTAGCTTATTAATAAATAATTAAAATGTCTGCTTGCTATTTTTTCAGACATTCATAATCATTACTTTTGCCGTGCTTTGCGGCATACTTTATGCATGCGGTTGAGCGTGGAATATAATATATATATATATATATAGGGACATCTATGACAAAAATGGATAAACAAACAGTATGACAGAGTTTGTGTATCATCGCACATTTTAGTGTCAATTGCCTCTTTCTGCATGATCTCCATGATGTTTCGACAGGCAGAACTGCAGCCCTCTGGAGTGGAGTGAACAGTGATGGGCTTCTCCGCAGCCCCTGCGTTCTCCTTACGATGGATATCAATCCTGTATGAACATACACAATATGTAATCAACTTGTTAGAGCAGTCTGACCCACTCTGGGTTCCTTCCCTGATGCAAGGATGCATTAAATAGACCAAAGGTGATAGGTACAGATATTCATCACAATGTTACTTTATAATAATGTAAATTTAAAATAAATTCTGTTCTTTTGAACTTTCTATTCAGGTATATAGGGAAAATAGGCTCAGTGCTGATATTCTGCTTGTAGAGCCAGCGGCACACTGTTTATAGCTCCAAAATAAATGTGGTACTTATGTGCGCAGTGTTAAACAGGACTGTTTACAAGTACGTACACCAAGTATTCTTACTTTGAGTGAGTCTGCTTGGTTATGTTGCGGATGGTAGCACCTTCCTTGCCAATAATAGCTCCTACAAACTGGGTGGGCACTAACATGCGTAGAGGCACGTCTGACTGTAGTTTAGGTCTCGCGCCCAGATTGGGAGAGCCTTGGCGAGGCGGTCCGCGTGGGTTGAAACCTCTCCTGCCGCCCACGGCAGGGGCATCTGCTGAAGCCGTCTCATCTGGGATATAGGAAACCTTTAGTGCGTAGTTCTCCATAAGGAAGCCATTTAATTTGTCCAATGCTCTGAAAGAGTGAGTGCAGAGGGATGGGAAACTTTAACTTGCATATTTACTAACATGAACATCTTTTCATTTAAGAACTCATTTTTAAACATCATGATGTGTTTAAAATGTGTATTTCAGTGAAAGGACAAAAGCCATGAAAGATGGATGAACGCACAAAGATACTTCTATACACAAACAGCCCTCTTTGTTTCATGAGTGGGATATTATGCTTAGCTGATTAAAAAATAAATTGGGCCTCATTTATAAATACATTTCTGCATTTCAGTAAAATAATTGATTTCATTCTTTCATAAACATGTTCGAAAACAATGCAATTGACAAATATTTGGTTTAACTATCCCCGAAACAGTTTGCCTCTTGCTGATTTGGATCAAAATAAAAAAAGTACAACTATAAAATCCAGAGGATTTTTGGATAATTTGTCACAACAGTTCATGCAAAAAATGTTTTATGAACATTTCATGAATGAGACCCAACATTTTTCAATTATTTAAAAGCAAAAGGTCAACAAAACAACTATTTATTTTTCTCAATATCAGCCATTTTTGGGGAATAGCCCAGACGACTGAGACAAAAGCCATGAAAACCATCCCTGCTTTTCTGCTTCCCTCTCAAACAGGACACATGTAAAACGTAAGCGAAACTGATGGGGAGTTTAAGAGCATGAGGCTTAGACATGATGGAATGCCAGAGCCCTTTAAAGCCACCAAATCTTTCAATGACATCCACTAGCGGATCGTAACAGGAACTCCCTATTGTGCGCAAACAATTGCAGAAGATTCTTTTATCCAAGTCTTTCCATTCATTTACCAGACGCTTCTTCACCAACCCCTGTGACCGCTCTGCAGTTCTACTAATCAAACAGTAGGTGGCACTGAATGAGTTATTATAATTGCTGAATAAATCCCAATAGCAGTGCATGTGGAACTGACAGTCTCACATTTCACTGCGAGACGTGGGACAGAGACGCTCTGGAGGGGGTGGGGTGGTGACCGAGTCGGCCGAATCCGAGGCAGATGATACTCACTCTCTGGCTTGGTCCTTGGCGGCATATCGCACATTGACTACAGCGGTCTCCGTGTCAGTGTTGACTTAAGATGGAAAAGAAAGGAGGAAGACAGTAGGGGGAAAGAATTACCTAATCTTTTAATATATGGATTACAATTTAAGTGACAATCTGCTGAAGAGCACATCCTACCTTGTTCACAGCTCTCTACTGTGCCGTACTGTGCTAACAACCCGTCCAAAACCTGTAGGTGAAGACAATTAACAAACATTCAGATTAAGATTAAGACTAATGGTGTAAGAGACTGGTGGTAGAACTTCAAAGAATGAACAAAAAGTCAAAGTAATGGGGTCAAAAATATTGAGCGGTTAAAGATAAAAGTCGACCCAAAAATCATTTACTCATCCTTGTGTTGCTCCAAACCGGCATGACTTTTCTTCTGCGTCAGAAGATATGGTTGCTTCTGAACCATATAGAAAACAAAAAATAAACAAAAAAAAAAACATTAGCTTTTATGTTGCTCAGAAGAAAGTCACACAGGTTTGGAACAGATGAGGGAGAATAAGTGACAACATCATACATTTTATCATCAACATAGAGTCACCGCAAAGTCAATGAAACGGAAGTAACGATATTTCATATTGTGATGTACATCTGAAATGTAATGGATTATCAAAAAAGAAAAAGGAACTTTGTTCTACGCATCAGTTGTTGATTGGATTTTGAAATGTGGGTGTTGCGCTCAAAAACGGCTCAGATGCTAACTTGCAGGTAAAGGGTTTAAGTGGAATAAATGATTGGGAAAGTCCAGAATACATCCCCAGAGAGAAACCTGTTGTTTTAACTGAAAGGTCCAGTTATGACTAATTAAACTTTTTTTTAAATTTTTTTATAAATAACACCCACTCTAATAAATTGCTCACAATAAGATCTATAACATGCATTCTGGAAATATTGGTGATTTTTTCATTTCATGTCAATGAAAATGGAAATGATTTGGAATTGACATTCCAAATGTCAATGATTTGAACTCAAAAGCACACTTTGCTTTTGTGGAATCTCATACTTTAAAATCATGACATCCTCTCCAAATAAAGAAAGAAAACACTGTTTTACACCTCATTTGCCAGTTCTTTGCTTCCACCACTCCTGCTCTGAAGGAGGCGTGCAGGCGAACATTGAACATGGGTAAAAGAAAGCCTACAGGCTTTCACACACACCAGCCCCACATACGTCACACATACTAATGCCCCAACCCCCCTAACCGCCACCGCTTCCCTTCTCCATTCCAAGCCATTCTATTGGTTGGCGTGTGCATTACTATGGAATTCCCAGCAGCCATTGGGCATCTCTAGTCATTGGCTACATAACCAGTCAGTCATTGAGTCCAGGCCAATAAGAGGCAGCTTCCTTCAATCGGGTGAA
>RJVU01042534.1:4077025-4095011 GCA_003731715.1 Anabarilius grahami
AAATTAAGCATATTAAAATGACAAGGATTTCTGAATGTAGACTGGAGTAATGCCTGTTGAAAATTTAGCTTTGCCACTACAGAAATAAATTACATTTTAAATATAAAATATTAGAATAGAAAAGTTACTTAAAATTGTAATAATTTCTCACATTATTACTATTTTACTGTTTAAATAAATGCAGCCTTGGTGAGCATAAGAGAATTTATAAAAAAACAAAAATAAAAAAACACTTTTGAATGGTAGTGTACACTAAAATAATGCTGACTCCTATCTAGCTTTCTTTCACAAATGGACTACAGGCTCAAATAAAAAAGTGAGCCTTTATGACCATGACATGACTTTTAATCTGGCAAACACTGAGCGGCTAATTCACCATGGGTTCCCTCTGGAATTTCCTATGTTTTTTTTTTAGCATAGCCTTTTTTAGTTTTTTTCCCCCCTAGAAAAAAAGCTCTCTGATAAACCACTTTAAAAGACGCGTTCTTTGTTCTAAAACAAATAATCATACTTCAAAAGTGAATTTTAAAGCATTTACTACATATTTGATTTGTTTTTACTACGTCTTGCAGCATTACAATACATAAGTTACTACATAGGGATTTATAATGGTTTGCTTCATCAAGCACATGAGCTTACATGTGGTAGGTTGTAGCAACTTTGCAACTTATGCTTCAAAATGTATATTACAATGTATGGCTAATTTAATTTTGGTTTTAGGACAAAATGTGAAGGTGTCTACAAAAGTCACTGGAAATTCCCAAGGAAGCACATGGTTCAAATGATCGTTTTCTGGGTTAATGGACTACAAACAGCTCTATTCGGTTGCTGAATAATACTAGTCTGAGTACTAAACTACAACAGAGCTCACCGCTACAGGGCAAAACCTGAGTAGACATGATTCATCAGATGGATCATAAATACTTCATTAATTCTGCAGCGGATAACATGCACAGCCGTATAGTATACCAGAATGACACAATTTACAGTAGTTTCATTTTGATACTTGATGTACATTTGATACTATATGATATGATACTACGGTTGATGCTATGATTATATATATATATATATATGATACTATATACACATTTAACATTAAAGGTGATATTAACAGTGCTCACAGAAAGAGAACAAAGTATTGATATTTTCCCCCAACAAATTCAGCCCAAACTGCTTAAATGTACAGAATCCGTAGAAACGTTTTGCAGATTATGTTAGCCTTGTAAATATATACTTAAAAATAAGTGAACAACATCCTCTTCACTTTACTGATAGATTGTTAAAACATTCCATCAATTCAGAATTTAACAAATACATAGATGCTTCCAATTGAATCATTCTTAGACCTATATGTATATTGAATTGCGATTGTTAAATGTAAGAGAAAGGCCAATCCATGTGCCGTCAATCTATTCAGGGAAGACAAATGAAATATGGTTTCACAAATGACAATGAGGCCACAAGGAACAGATGCACAGTCTGCTGTATCGGTGTATTGATTATCCAAACTTTCCCACACACACACACACACAAATTAAACAGGTTTACGGTCAATGTTCCATAACCCCTTAAAGAAAGATTATTCTCATTTCTTTTTTTTTTTTTTTAATTGTCTCTAACCTGAATAAGGACCATAAGCTACTTCAATATGGCAAGGTAACACAAGGCATGTGTCCCTTTACACAGGACATTTTTACACTCAGCTAGAGTAAGTGCAATGAAATTAAACTAAATTCAGGGGTCATGATAGATACACTTTTACAAGTTGAACTGTTGTTTAAAACTTGACATGGTATTAAAAAGCAAGATGCTACGGAGAGAAAAAAAACAAAAAACAACACTCACTTATACACCAATTAGTTACTAATTGTTCTCAGTCTACACCAGATGCAATTACATACAACAATAACAGAGAAAATTGGTCCTTAAGCTGAATAAAATACAGAACACTCGGTTCAAAATTTGTTGAAACACCTGTTGTACACAATCTACTACATGGCCTGCTGATTGATAGTTTATACTTTATCAAGTAAAAGTCCTTTTAGTATCATGTCAAAAATGTTCACCTTCATGTGATGATTAACGTATTTTGTTTTACTGTGAAATCTTTACTGATTTTTATAAAGTAAACAAATTTTATTCTGAACACGTACTGGACTAAACCAACAGGTTTACATGCTTATCCACATACAACCATCCAAAATCTTGTTAAAATGTATACAAATGTTTTAAATTATACATCAGGCTTTTGAGGACTGTTTCTTTGTACATTTGCCCCACAATAAAAAGTACAGAGCTTTGATCCTAAAACTAAGCATGTTAGCATCAAGGCTATTGACAAACACAAGGTAAACAATCCATACCCATTAAAATACTACACTGAACAATTCATCTTGACAAGACCGGGAATCTAAAATGCATTCAGGCGATACATTAAACGTTTCTAAATAAAAATGTTATCTCGTAGCATCATAAAAATGACAGTCCAACAGAATAGGTTTTCCAGTAAGAGGAACGTGACACGAGACAAAGGAGGAGCTTTTCCTTTCAATACAAATCCACGTGTGTGAGTCTTGAACGACCCAGTCAAGACGACTTGGTCAGGTCTAGATTTGAAGTTATGGAAGAAACTTCTTTTTATACTGGGGTTTATTTCATACAGTTTATTATTTTTATATTCATTCCATTCCATTCCATTCCGTCTGCCACTTGTTAGTGACGTATAAGCTAATTAATGGTCTGGATCCAGAAGGTGGTATTTGACAGTCAGATATTTCCAGGTCAAGCACTTCCCAGACAGCCGCGTCCCTGTTCTATGTAGTGAAAGTGAACCTAAATATCTTACTAAGACATTATTGAGAGATATAGAATGAAAACGTATGCATTTTATCCAAGTAGTCTGCTATATGCATAAATATCTGATTTACATTACAAGCTAACAAAATTTCATCTTTTTGCCCATAATAAATTTCAGTACTACATGTTCAACTGCATAAAAATTGAATATATTTCTCAGTTTTGACCTCTGAATAAAACTGTTTTTCCCCCAACCTTGAATATGAACTCCATATTCTACGATCACACTATATAAGCCATAAGCGCCTAATGTATCAATTACGATACTCAAACATATGCTTTTATTACCTTAATATTTCTGCCTATAAGAGCCATAAACTGTTACATTTCAATTTTATTTTTCAGACTAATATTTCATATGTCATATATCAGGGTTAACTTGCATCAGCATAATACATCATAATGTCTAGGAACACTTTGTTCATCATGATCGAGACATATCGATAACACCTTTAAATCGATCTCAACACTTCATATATTGTAGCTTTGGTTTGCTGTGATGACAAACAATCCCATTGAACTTTATTTACTCATTTTACCTGTATTAAAATATGCAAAAAGACTGCTGCAAACAAGAATGTTGGTCTGAACCACACTAAAATAAGTGATGCTAATGAAACAAAGTGCAGTGATTACCCAGTAATTATTTTTACATTTGATTATTACATTTCTGTATTTCTTACTTGAATGCTTCTGTTAAAGTGATGTAAAATGTATATTTTATTTGTTTTACCACTTATTTGCATTTTTATTCTTAAAAAAAATATATATATATAGTGAGTATTAATATAGTAATTGAGAATTGGGAAAAGATGCATTGTGATGCACAGAGAATTGTTTTATAATCAAACTGTTACTCTCCAAATTGTAATCGAATCACGAGGCAAGGGAAGACTCACACCACTTATAATTTTAATATCCATTATTAACCACTGGCAGGATTTACACACATATACATAATGCATATATACACACGTGTATATTATACATGTACAGTGGGTACGGAATGTATTCAGACCCCCTTAAATTTTTCACTGTTATATTGCAGCCATTTGCTAAAATCATTTAAGTTCATTTTTTTCCCTCATTAATGTACACACAGCACCCCATATTGACAGAAAAACACAGAATTGTTGACATTTTTGCAGATTAAAAAAGAAAAATATCACATGGTCCTAAGTATTCAGACCCTTTGCTCAGTATTTAGTAGAAGCACCCTTTTGATCTAATACAGCCATGAGTCTTTTAGGGAAAGATGCAACAATTTTTTCACACCTGGATTTGGGGATCCTCTGCCATTCCTCCTTGCAGATCCTCTCCAGTTCTGTCAGGTTGGATGATAAACGTTGGTGGACAGCCATTTTTAGGTCTCTCCAGAGATGCTCAATTGGGTTTAAGTCAGGGCTCTGGCTGGCCCTTCAAGAACAGTCACGGAGTTGTTGTGAAGCCACTCTTTCGTTATTTTAGCTGTGTGCTTAGGGTCACTGTCTTGTTGGAAGGTAAACCTTCGGCCCAGTCTGAGGTCCTGAGCACTCTGGAGAAGGTTTTCGTCCAGGATATCCCTGTACTTGGCCGCATTCATCTTTCCCTTGATTGCAACCAGTCGTCCTGTCCCTGCAGCTGAAAAACACCCCCACAGCATGATGCTGCCACCACCATGCTTCACTGTTGGGACTGTATTGGACAGGTGATGAGCAGTGCCTGGTTTTCTCCACACATACCGCTTAGAATTAAGGCCAAAAAGTTCTATCTTGGTCTCATCAGACCAGAGAATCTTATTTCTCACCATCTTGGAGTCCTTCAGGTGTTTTTTTAGCAAACTCCATGCGGGCTTTCATGTGTCTTGCACTGAGGAGAGGCTTCCGTCGGGCCACTCTGCCATAAAGCCCTGACTTGTGGAGGGCTGCAGTGATGGTTGATTTTCTACAACTTTCTGCCATCTCCCGACTGCATCTCTGGAGCTCAGCCACAGTGATCTTTGGGTTCTTCTTTACCTCTCTCACCAAGGCTCTTCTCCCCCGATAGCTCAGTTTGGCCGGACGGCCAGCTCTAGGAAGGGTTCTGGTCGTCCCAAACGTCTTCCATTTAAGGATTATGGAGGCCACTGTGCTCTTAGGAACCTTAAGTGCAGCAGAAATTTTTTTGTAACCTTTGGCCAGATCGGTGCCTTGCCACAATTCTGTCTCTGAGCTCTTCAGGCAGTTCCTTTGACCTCATGATTTTCATTTGCTCTGACATGCACTGTGAGCTGTAAGGTCTTATATAGACAGGTGTGTGGCTTTCCTAATCAAGTCCAATCAGTATAATCAAACAGCTGGACTCAAATGAAGGTGTAGAACCATCTCAAGGATGATCAGAAGAAATGGACAGCACCTGAGTTAAATATATGAGTGTCACAGCAAAGGGTCTGAATACTTAGGACCATGTGATATTTAAGTTTTTCTTTTTAATAAATCTGCAAAAATGTCAACAATTCTGTGCTTTTCTTTCAATATGGGGTGCTGTGTGTAAATGAGGAAAAAAAATGAAAAAATGATTTTAGCAAATGGCTGCAATATAACAGAGTGAAAAAGAGAGAGAGTGGAAGAAACCACACCCTGAAAGCTCCCTATATGACGACATGTTGCTGACTAAATCTATGATGGAAAGCACTGCAAGTCGCCATTTTAATAGTTATTGTCGACTCCGTTTCTTTAAATCATTACATTTAATCTAACATCAAGGAGGTAATGACCTACTACTGTAATAATGCATTTTAAATTAAACTGGTAGTTGAGAAGCCCCCTACCCAGCCCACCGCCTCCCCCCCCTCTCGGATGAATCAGTCATTGACATAAAAGCTGGGGAAACAATGCCAGAGCACAATACAGTTTTGAATCTGAACTGATTCTTATGATCAGAGCACTTTTTACAGACCTCTGTAAGCCTCTATTCACACGCAGCCATGTAACCGCACAAGAATGGAGCAAGAAAGAGGAATACCCAAAACGATCATGTCATGCAAGTTTTCAAAGGGTCAGTGAGATCTTGTCTCGAGCTCAGATGAGAAGTGGGAGGGCAAAGAGCAGAGTACTGAGCCGCGCACACGATCACTTCAACAGATAGTTTGATCTGATAAGTGAAAGACAACAACAATGGGTTAGTAGGTGCAATAGGGATTTTTTTTTTTTTTTTTTAACTGAACATATGCTTTTACTAGATTTGTTCTAGACTGGCACCCACACTATACTAAACAAGAAAAGCCAGATATTAACCATCTTCTGTGAAATAACAGTACAAATCAGGAAAATAGCAAATTTTAAATGTAAAGTATATTAGATTCAAATAGTTTTTTCCAAGAGATTTTTGTAACTCTACATCACATGACGAGGCTTTCCGAAGCTCAAACCTCATACACAAATAATACCTCTACAACGAACACACACAACAGGCTACTTCTCAAAAGGCTGTTTGGAACATCTGATTTAATAAATATGAAGGACAATTACTAAAAAAATTTATTGGGAAGTGTCTGCACTCATTTGGTTTAAGATGTCAAATTCTAGGACATTAAGCAGGAGGGCAGGTGGCTTAAATACTCGTGCTGCTGAGGTGTGGTGGTGAGCCAGCAAGTCACAGTATGGCTTCAACTAGGGATGCACCGATACCAGTATCGGGCCCAATACTGCGCTCGTGTACTCGTACTCATTAAATTGCTCCGATACCATGCAGCGTGTACTGTACAGTGCTTGTGACAAAGAAACACTGACTAAGTAAACCAGAATAAACCAAGAGCAGAATGGATATATCAGAGAAGGAATTATGAAGTAAGTGTATCGAATTAATAGAATGTTATACAAATGAAATATTTACGCCTATATAGCTGGTGTGCGTGAGCTGATAAGCGAAATGTGGAGTGGACTGAGCACAGCGGAACAGACGTGCAAGCTTGTCGAGCGCATCCCTTTTTCACAGGCGTTGCTGTAAAGTAAGTTGGGGCGAATATGTCAATAGCAAATAAAGAAAAACAAGGCATATATTACTAAAGTTAACAGACAGTAAAGAGGGATAGATAGAGAGAGAGCGAAATCAAGCACTTCTGTTGCATGCTCTTGATTGCTAATCGTTCATTCAGCACACATGCATCATTTGGATTAAAACTAAATCATATAAAAGTAAAAACTTGAACCGTTACATGATTTATGTATAACAAGTGGTTCCCTACATTACAGGACAAGTAGTTTAACTGTGTGCAAACATCTGCATGCCCAGAAAGCCACAAGCGCATGCCCAGAAAGCCATGTCTAGACGGTGCTTGAATACTGAATTTAATTCTCTTTCACGTCTTGCGTGAGAACCGACATTCTCATAAAAAAATATGTAAAAACATATCTTTCTGAGCATCTTCATTGGTAATGTCTTAAGTAAATGTAAACAGTTAATAAAACGCATTTGAAACAGTATATTGGATCCGTGCATTCTGTCTTAAAGGGACAGTAGCATAATAAACCTGCTGTTGTGTTCAAAAAGGACAAAGAAACCACTCACTGCTCTTGACTAAAGGACTTTTGTAGCTTTAATAAAAAATCATCTGTATTTAATTTATACAGTAAAGACTATGCAGTCTTTTTATATTTGATTACTTTATTCAAATTATGTAAGTAAAAAGAACTGTTAGACCTACCTGAAAACCACTGTTTATTTAATTTGTATCTTTGTTCTATTGAGCCCTGCTGAAGCAGCTCTGAATATTAAATGAAAGATCAAATATGAAAAGCAATAGAATGAACAGTGAAAGTAACAGAAGATTGTACAATACATTTTAACAGGCATAATTAAGCATAAAAATAACTGAAGGAAATATATATTTGCTTAAACCAATGAATACGATTCATATTCTTTTGGTTTCTCTACCTAATATAAAAAATTGCTATGAATATACAGGCAATGAAAATACCAAAAATGAAAGTATCGGCCTAGTTCTAGAAAATATGGTATCGGTGCATCCCTAGCTTCAACATCACACCTCATACAAACCCCTTCACCTCAAAGAAGAAAAAGAAAAGAAAAAGCACTTACTTCCCACTGCATGTGAGGTGGGATATTCCTGATCTGCAGCTTGCAGCTCCTGCAAAAAAGAAAAAAGAAAAAAAGAGTTGTCATTGTAAAAATCACACAAGTCATATATGGATTGAAACGGTCCACATTCACTCTTTTAGGGGAAAAACAGTGGTTGAGTCTGACTGAGATTCCACAGAAAGAAATTGAGTAACATCTTTATTCATCTCTATGATTTTCTAATGCAAATATAATTAAAAACAATTGAAACTTGCACTGACAATTACTCAATTGATTTGTAGGGGGGAGCCCATTTCAATTTCTTAGGTAGTTTGAGGCTTGTAACCAGACATCCTTCCACTTCCCACTTTGGTTTCTCCAAAAGGAAATTACTGAAAATTAAAGCTTAGATTGTGTCTAATCAAACAGTCTCTCTAATATTGCAAACAGCAAATAGATAATGGATTTGATGTTAAAAAAATTAGGTTTAAGCTACATAATATCTCGCATAGACAGTGCTTTAGTAATTCTAAAGACCCCAGTTCCAATATATAGACCTGCAAACACCAATGTTTTGCAAATACATGCATTAGCTATTTCTTCATAACTCAAAGAAATTATCTGACCATATGGTACATGTATTTGCAGATTAGGGAACCAGTTAGGGGCAATATTAGCAAACATAAGTAATTCATCGGACAAGAGGGAAGCAAGCTGGCGATTTTGTGAGCCATGTTTCCATCCACCTATTTTTATGTGCATTTTGGGATATCGCATAAACTGCTGGATGGAAACATCAAGATGCGCATACATTCTAAAAATGTGCATTAAAAAACAAAAACACATATGTCCTCGTTTGAGTCGGATAAACTTTTTATCCGATAAGAAAACAAACTATGATGGAAACACATTTACAGAATTAATTTATTCGCATAAAAAAACAAAACAAAACAAAAAAAAAAAATGCTGTTTTAGTTGTTCTGAAATGCCTGAGAAAAAGTCTGTCGTCAAAGTGGTTCAGTATAATTACCATCCAGGGGCCTGTTTCAATAAGGAGGTTCAACCAACTCTTGAGTTCAAACTTGAACTCTGAGTTGACTTTCCCTGAGAAGGGAAACTGAGTTTTCGGTTTCAGAACAGCTTAATTGAGTTAGTTCAAATCAACTCGAGTTAGGGCTGGACGATTATGACCTAAAATCAAAACCTCGATTAATTGAACATTTTTCCTTGATTACGATTAATGAACGATTATTGTGTGGTTTTTTTTGGCCCTTATAGTTCACTTACAATGTTTGTACTGTAAATATGCTTGACTATGAAAAGGTGGGATATTTTTTCCTTTTGAAAGAGTGCTCTGACATGACCTGGCTCACTTTCAGCAGTTATTTTATCTCTGTTTGTAACATTTCTTACAGATTTCTGCTCGTTGTAAATCAGATACAGATAAATTAGTACAGTATTAGCATGTAATGAGAGCGATTGCGTGTGTGAATTAGTCATACCGTCTGTCTATTAATTTCGAAGCTGTGGGTTGTAAATAGTTACTTCAAAAGTAGAAAAATATATGCTATAGTAAGTTGAGTTTCTAAGCTACTTTACTCATAAATCACAGGACAGCGCTGACAACTAGTTTCTGTTCCTAAGTGCGCGCGATCTTCACGTTTTGTGCATTTACTGTTCGTGCCACAATGCAGCGGCATGAGCACGGAAGCTCGATATAATAATACACATCCGATCGTCTAATCGCTTGAATGTCTAAAACCGTAATACATATACAACTGACAAAGTTTAGTGAAGACGCAAGGGCAAGGCTCACCGCTCGCGCGCGTCTCTGTGTTGACTGCGTTCACCTGCGTGTTGACTGGACCAGAGCCGTTTATATATATATATATATATGAAAATTCTGTCATTACTCACCCTCATGCCGTTCCACACCCGTAAGACCTTCGGAACACAAATTAAGATATTTTTGTTGAAATTCGATGGCTCCGTGAGGCCTGCATAGGGAGCAATGACATTTCCTCTCTCAAGATCCATAAAGGTACTAAAAACATATTTAAATCAGTTCATGTGAGTACAGTGGTTCAGTATTAATATAAAGCAATGAGAATATTTTTGGTGCGCCAAAAACAAAATGACTTATATAGTGATGGCCGATTTCAAAACACTGCTTCAGGAAGCTTCGGAGCATTCTGAATCAGCGTGTCGAATCAGCTGTTCGGAGCGCTAAAGTCACGTGATTTCAGCAGTTTGGCGGTTTGACACGCGATCCGAATCATGATTCGACACAGAAGAATCATAACACTCCGAAGTTGTTTTTAGTACATTAATGGATCTTGAGAGAGGAAATGTCATTGCTGGCTATGGAGGCATCACTCAGTCATCGGATTTCAACAAAAATATCTTAATTTCTGTTCTGAAGATTAACGAAGGTCTTACGGGTGTGGAACGGCATGAGGGTGAGTAATAAATGACAGAATTTTCATTCTGCAAAAAGAAGCCTACATACTTGCAAGTTTAATTCTTATCACTGTTATAATATCAGGTGAGAACTGGTAGAACAGTAAGTTATTGAACTAATATTAATTTCATTAATAATTTAAGTGCATTCTTATTTTGCTAATTATCTGCCAATGGGGTAAGAATAATAAGGCACACTTAATTACACTAAGTGGAAATAGCATATTTTCTTAGCGGTAAATGCTATTTACAGTGCAAATAGCTGTAGATGCTATTTACACTTAGTGAAATAGCGATATATTCAATTTACCATGTAAAAGTATTAGTTCTTTGCAAAAAGTATAAATAGTAAATAGATGCTATTTACACTTTAGAGGTGCAAATAGTATGTATTGTACATTAACAGGATGCAATAATATCAGAATGTAAAAAAAGTATTTATTTTAATAAATGTAATCTATCATTATTAAACACTTGTTAGGCATTTTACTTCCACTTTTAGAATGTTTTCATTTTTATTGAAAATAAATTCCTTTCTGATGTGATGTGATGGGGAAAAGGGAGAAGAGTGAGCTCAGCAAAAGACTCAAGACAGTGTCAATCACATCACAAGTTCTACGTGTCTTACGTGCTACTGCCTACAACACTGATGCTAGCGAACCACATACGTCTTTTTTTTTTTTAACCCTGTGTGACATTGGTGGGCAGGGCTAGTGTAAATTTGCACTTGATGCAAATAGACACTCCGAACACTTTTTAAACCACACTGGCAAATCATTTTACTAAAAGGATTAGTCCACTTTTAAATAAAATGTGACAATTTACTCACCCCCATGTCATCCAAGATGTTCATATCTTTCTTTCTTCAGTCGAAAAGAAATTAAGGTTTTTGATGAAAACATTCCAGGATTATTCTCCTTATAGTGGACTTCAATGGCCTCCAAACTTACGGAACGAACGCGGCACCGGTCTAGTTTCTCCGTAAGTAGAATGGGGAAGGCGTAGGACATAAGGCGTAAGCTTTTTGGAGAATGCGGAAAGCAGAAGCACGTGCAAGACGATCATGTGTGTTTATAAAGCATATACAGTTGTATTTTTTTCGAAAATGACCGATCGTTTCGTTAGATAAGACCCTTATTCCTCGTCTGGTATCGTTTAAAGCCCTTTGAAGCTGCACTGAAACTAAATTTGACCTTCAACCATCTGGAGGCCATTGAAGTCCATTATAAGGCGAATAATCCTGGAATGTTTTCATCAAAAACCTTAATTTCTTTTCGACTGACGAAAGAAAGACATGAACATCTTGGATGACATGGGGGTGAGTAAATTATCAGGAAAATTTTATTTAAAAGTGGACTAATCCTTTAAGTAAAATGCACTTAAATTTAGATTTCCCCCCAGGAAACAAGATTAAATATCTTATATCATTTTTCTTATATAGAAAACGCATCTTGATTTTAGAATTTTTAGATATTTCTATTTGAAGACAAAGACAAAAATACTCAGTTAGAAAAGTATTTTTGCAGCGTGAATGAAACATTTAAACATCGCTTACGCTTTAAAAGGGGGAGGAGACCGACAGAAAAACTGGGTTTACCGAAGAAAATCTGGTCAGGAGCAGGTTAGGTTCAAAGAAAAAGTCACCATGGTAACTGACTCGGAGTATAAGTTACCTCCCTTTCAGAAACGGCTTTGGCTTACTTTGCGTTATCGGGTTTGATATACCTACCATTCTGAAACGGAAAATCCAGTTTCTGGGTTAAAATACTCAGTTTTCACTTAACCTCCTTTCTGTAATGGGCCTCAGAACTTTCTTACACAACTGCGTTACCAAACAGCAGGCATCTGCCTCCGAAATACATTTATTGCATTTCATCTGCGTGCTCTGAGATGCAAGTAATTTATTATATATGAAAATTATTATAGACAGTGGCTTCTCTTATGTTTCTTAGTGATATTTAGCACCAGTTTATGAGGAAGTGACAATTTTGTTCTTTCAAACTCGCTCGATGGAAGCACTGCTTTTTTGCAAATGTTTTATGTGATATTCCAATTTTGCAAGTTAAATTCGCAACTTTGGATGAAAACAGTGATACCAGGATTGCAAAAAGTTATACTGGAGTTCATCAACTGGAACAAACAACCTGGGATTGTGGTTTAAAAACAAAGGTACCTAAACCTAAACTAATCTCCTACTATCACCCATGAGTCTGACTGAAAGTGGGGTTTATAAAATCAAGGTAACTGATACCGAAAGGTTGCACATCATTCTTATGAAACTAGATGTGAAGGAGATAATCGGGTACAGTGCAGAAAGTGGTGAAAGTCCAAAGACTTATTATTAGTGTAACATAAACCAACATATCAGTTGGTTTCCAAGCACATTACAGCCACAGAAAAGGGTAAATTTACCCCTTTAAATGGGTAGAAAAGGCACAGGCCATTTCATAGGCTTTTTGACAGCAGTTTCCTTAAACTCATTTAATACAGTCCACTTCACCTTGGAATCTCAGAGTGTCTTATCCATCTTCATCTCAAAAGCCCTCAGCTTTACTCAAAGCAGCATGAAAATTTCAAAACAAAAAAGGTAAAATCTACAAACTCTTAACAATGTTTTTTTTTTTTCTCTTTCTTTTTTTTCTTCCTGTTATATGGAATCTTCTGACCACCTTGTTGACTCATGAATCTCGATTTAAACATCCCGGTCAAGAGAGCAACAATACTGGTTATTTAACAAATGTACGTGACCAGAGCCAGATGTGCGTTAATTAACCTTCAGTTGTAGATGTGAGATTGATTTTGCATAACTAGCAGACAGATAAAACCTGACTCTACAAGATGTCATTATGTCTGAGATGTTTGGCATATTGCCACATGCCTCGATTTCACAAACGCTGACAATGTAGATAATTTGATAAATGTAGGGTCAACTTAAAGGTGGTTTTATATAATGGAAAAGCTTGATTTAGACATTATCATACCATAGGTGATGTTTTTAGTATAAGAAATTCATAATACCACTGTATACAAAAACTGGTGAGAGACAACAACCAAATCCATTTATGAATCAATTATACTTTGTCAATAACGCAAAGAATTTGTGTCAGTTCGCTTTTGAGGAAGACAAAGGGATTCACCTGTAGCTGTCAACAACCATGACAAGGTATTTAATGTTTACATTACTACGAGTACAAGTAACAAGACCACTTGGCTACAATTCCAATATAAACTGCACAAACGAATCACTCCATGGGAAGAAAAAAAAAAGAAAAAAAAAAAAGATATTGATGGCCAACACCTTTTCTTCAGATTCATTTAGAAATGACAACATGCATGAGCCAGTAAATATGCCATTCAGCACTGTAAAACTCATTTTAAATGTGATCTCAATTTTATAGACCAGTACTTTTATTTTAACATAATGTGTATGTTTTGGTGCGGCGATTGTGAAAGATCTATAACTGCCCACTTGACTTTACACGGCTCCAAAGTTCACACTCTGTATACTTGCGTTATTTACACACTAACATTAACAAGAACAGAATGTACAGGGCATGGGAACAAACAAGCCTCTACCTGAACAGGTAGACACACACTCTCGCTCTCTCACACACACACACACACACACACACACACACACTCTCCCTCTCTCTCTCTCCCTCTCTCTCTCACACACACACGGTTTACGGGGACTCTCCATAGATGTAATGGTTTTTATACTGTACAAACTGTATATTCTATCCCCCTACACTACCCCTACCTCTAAACCTACCCATCACAGGAAACGGTCTACATTTTTTGAATATTAAAAAAAACGACAACAACAAAAAACCAAACAAAAAAAAACCAGTTTAGTAGTGTTTTTTTTTTTAAGCCATTTGGTTTACGAGGACACAGGAAGTGTCCTCATAAACCATGTTTACATTGTAATACCCATGTCATTATACATACGTGTCCTCATAAACCATACATACAAGCGCGCACACACACAGATTAGGGTCTAAATTGTTAGTAATAATAGGGGACTCACAACACTCTGGTGTTCAAGAAACTGACCCACCATAACAGAGTAATCAGTGTAGATGTACATACATGCTTAAAGCAATCAGTGCGCATCAACAGTTCTGAGTGCTTTAAAACAGCAACGGTTGATCTAGATTATTTATTTAATGTATTGCATTACTGGTTATTGAAATGTCAGCTTTCACCTCCCTAATAGACGGTAAACCACCAAAAACAGACATCTTGTGTGCAAGTCGTTTTTAATAATGACAGTGAAAATAACAGAAGATTTTGCTTTAACAGCAATATCTTTGCCGCAAAAAAATAAGAATTTTGATCAATATTCAAGCTGAATTTATGAAATTTCACTCAGGCATTTAAAAAAAAAAAGAAAAAAAAAAATTCACGTTTTTTCACTTTAAAATACAAGTTTGTTATGTGGATTGTACAGCAACAAATTTAATTTGCAAAGCAACACTACACTGTCATCCAAATAATTTGCTTTCTGATTCAGGACTTTGTAGCAACTATTTTCTAAAAAACTAAATGGTCATACCATATTGCCTCTGCAAAATGGAACAAGCATGTATATATACATGTGTTTGGAGATAATCAAAGACTTGTTGGTTCCATGTACACTGCCAACATTAACTACGGCAACAAATTTTGACCTATTAATTTGTTGTTTTGCCCTGAAATTGACAAGTTCAAATATGCACTGACACAAAAGCATGTAAAAAAAAAAAAATAAAAAAAATAAAAAATAAACACTAGACGTCTATCCTAGCTTTATAATGCTATATAGGGTAAGGCCTGGAGATGAAGTTGTACATGCTATAAGGGACATGAAGAGTGTAGATGTCAAGAGGAGAACAATCACTGGGAGTCATCTCAGGAATTATCAAAATGCATCACAACTTGCATTCAACATCTCTGTGTGATTCCTGGACATGTTTTCCTCAGTGTGTCTGCGGTGTTAAAAAATAAATAAATAAATAAATCCAAGACACCGCAATCCAAATTTGATTTTATAAACTATAACCAGGGAGGCAAAAATACCACAGGTTGTTCAACGCTTATGCTAATGTCTAACAGGGAACCGCTCCCATAGAGAAAACATGGGAAAACAGTTTATTTAATAAAAAAAACAAAACAAATAATTTTGAGCTTCAAGTTATGGGATGAGAGTGAGACTACAGAATATGAGAAGCCGTCCATGCTTCACTAAAAATCCACCGTGGCAGTAAGCTCTGACAGAATTACATAACCTAAAACGGCAATACACATGTTCAACATTTAATCTAAAAAACTTAATTTATACAATAATATATAAAAAAAAATAAAAAATCTACTAAAAAGGAACAGAGATAATAAAGAAAACATTAGCACCCAGCTAAATGAACAGAGACATATGTGAGACCAGAGAAGAGGAGGGGAAAAAAGCCAAGGCCAAGCGTATAGGTGCATGTGCTGGGGCGAGTGAACATTTTTTATTTTTATTTTTTTTAACTTAAAATGTTTTAAAAAGAACCTAATGCCATTTGATAAACCTTTTTATTCTTTTAAAGTCAACTTAAAAAGTACAGCCGTACGACATTCCAGGTTTGACATACGAATTAAAAACTTCCCTTTTCTTTTGAGGAATTTGGTGGGATTGGTGTGCTTTTCCAGTCCAGGTCTGCATTCCGGTGGGAATGCAATATGGAATGTTCTCCTACAGCAGATTAAGCTATAGGAGCAAGAGGGGAGTGTGTGTGTGTGTGTGTGTGGTTAGGACGGGGGTGGGGTGTTAGTGCCCCATTTCAGGGTAACAGAAACTCTCTGCCCCAGGGGGTGGGGTCTGGTTACCATGGCAACAAGTTAGCCTACAGACAAGAAAGGCAAAAGGGGTGGGGGTTAGGTTGTGACGTAAAGGAAGTAGAGGGCATCTTCATTTACTTCGAAATCCAACGGACATGCAACATAACTGTCTATGTGTGTACACGTGTATGAACATACATAGCACAATGGTGGGACTGGGGTAGACATCCCATCACAAAAACTTCTGAAGGAGCCAGGAAACATAGCTGCATATTATTCACAAGCCCGTGACTCCATCACAAGAACCAACAACTCTGAATCAGGACACTTCAATATTTTTGGTTTTATACTTACTAGTACATAAGAATAAAAAGACAAAAAAAAAGCAGACACCATTTCAACCATAGTTGATGATAATGCACAAGTTAAAAAACAAAACACTACCTACGAGTAGAAAATATCTAGAAAATTACCACCAAATGTATTACCACAAACAAAAAGCAGCAGCTAAACATTACGACTTGAAACACCAAATATCATTCTAAAAACTTTAGTAGGGTAAGGATTTCAACCATACACAAATAAAATTAATAAGAACTTATGCTGAATGTGACACTTTACACTATATTACTGAAATGTTTTTTAATTTTATGCAAAATATCTAGATATATTTTCTTCCAACTTGCAATCGTTATAGAAATTATGAGTGACAAATTAAAAACAACGTTTAATTAAGTATAGCGAATTTATCAGCACTGCATATATTAAAATTTTTTGCATATATTAAAATTTTTTTTAAATTAAATTTTTAAATATACGAATGACCACACAGAAGGTTCAAGCTTTTTTCCCCACACACAACAGAGTATCTGTTCTAGCTGAAGACCCTTTTCCCCACTCTCTTTTCCAGTTGGGGCCCCACTTCAAGCCACACACGTGTGCATGCACACACACGTGTGCATGCACACACACATACAGCACAAGCTCTGAGTGAAAATGGCTATGCTAGTAATCAAGAGGAAGCTAGTAAAATGAAAGATGCCGTATGAAACTAAACTTCTAAAGGCCAATGGGCTGTCCATGCAGACTCCGCTCAGTGTACACACAAGCCTGGTTAAAGAACGGTGTCACAATCATCATGTTTTTATGAAACATCTCAACTGTTACAAATTACAATTCTGCATTGACAGGAAAAAAATATATATTTATATATTAATCCAGCTTAAATGTTACAGTGAATATTTATACATAAATATTGAGTCCTGTCTACATACAGCCTTGTACACACGTTGCAACCCTAACCACACTAAAGCTCCCAGAAATCGGCTCCATAGCATGCACACCACCCCTTGGATACACTCTCACACACACACACACACACACAGAGTTATTGATGTGAGAGCTAAGGGGCCAAACTTTGCCTAACTCTTATGGTTTTGTGTGTGTGTGTGTCTGTGTAAAAAGGAGGGCAGGGTCTAAGCCGAGACTCATATGATAGAATGCAAGATCATTCCCATCATGCATTTCACTATACTTAGCTCTCATTGGTTCGCAGTTCAAACCAACTTTACATACAGAGCCTCTGACCTGTTCCTATCAAGTATAGCACATGTGCAGCACCCACACAATGTGCATTATACACTTAAATGATACTGTTTCTATAATTTACATACTAAACTCAGCATATTAAGCTAGTTTGATACATTGTTAGTGGATAAAAATTAAATAGCTAACACATGGCTTACATGTAACCTTAAAACAGTTTAACGTCAGCTGTCCCACCTTAAAACTGAAAAGAAATCTAAACATCATGTGTTTAACCATTACG
>RJVU01042534.1:4096332-4111424 GCA_003731715.1 Anabarilius grahami
AAAAAAAAAAAAAAAAAAAAAAAAAAAAAAAAAAAAGGCTACATACAAAATTCCCAGAGGTTAAACATGGAAGGCAAATTTGCCCCCACGCTTGCGCTAAGGCCTCAGCCACGAGCAGCGAGACATTGACTTGTTTAAAAAGATTCACGAAAATGCCACTGACTTATACGGTCTCTTTATGGGAAATATTGCAGCCTTTACACAATTAACACTCATCCCAAACATTATTAACCCATATTCTGGAGACAAGGGAGTAGTCGAAAGGCCTACAAGCCACCAGTGCAACCCAACCACCTGGTGTTCTAGAGCTAGTAATTACAGCGATAAAAGTGATACAATTTTACAATGGCAAAGTTCGCAAAACGAGCAATTGCGTGTAACACTTCAGCTGACTTCCAGAAAGAGCTCCACGAGCTGCGTTTAAAAGCCACACCAAACATGAAGACCATTTTAATTCAAATAAATAGTATGGGCAACCAGTCGCCACTTGGACAAGGGAGTTGTTAAACACAGCATTTCACATTAGACAAACAACGCTGCAACTTTGATGGACACTTGCCGTTCAGTTATTTTGGTACTAAAGCGAGACTTGGCGTTCTCGACGAGTAAAGCCTGTGGTTTAAAAAACTGAAAGTAAATATTCAACACTTGCTCAATCCGTGTACACATCCCTGCTTTGCATAGGCGTTTAATTGTTAAACGCGACCGTTGCGTGTGCATTGTAATTCATTTGGAGGGTGGACATAATAACATACGCAAAAAAAGTCTCACCTGAAAGAGTGTCAATGGCCCTCATCGCTACCTTTTCGTCGGGGCAATCCACAAACGCGTAGCCACTTTTTACGAGAAAGGGTGCACTGAAAGGTATCTTCCACTCCTCAAAGATACTTTCCAAGTCCAGCGCGCTCGCCTGCTCGCTCACGTTCCCGATGTAAAGCTTATTCATTTTGTTGTATACAAAAAAGAGCGACCGTGTTGCAGAGGGACAGCCCTTTATCGCGTCGCTCGGATGGGCAGTGTTTGGAGAGAGAACCGCACTGTCGCTCAGCGGAGGGTCTGGGAGTGTTCTCCCAATCACTCCAAGCTACTGAGATATTTGATGGACGAGATCGCCGCCGTGGTTGCGCGCACTCGCGTTTCCTCTAGATTTAAACGAGCTGAATTATTTATTCCGTCACCTCTGCGAGGCAAGGTCTAGGAGGAAAATAGAGAAAGTTTCTTTATTCTTTGGCGATGCGACTAAATTGTCAGACACGTTTGTGTAGGCACCGCCTCTTAATAACATCAAGAGAACGGAAAACAAAAAACCCTAAGTTCTTCTGCCTTTTTCAATGAGCCACGTGTTCAAACTACAAATCAGTCCTGCACGTGAGGTGTCCCGGTTGCTCAATTAAGTGTCGGATTGGGGGAAAATGTCACAGGGATGACTGGGGTGGGGACAGATAGAGAGAGAGAGAGAGAGAGAGAGAGAGGGATGGGGTAAAACCTCTCTACGTGCATTCGCAGGGATCCCGTGCAAAGCTAGCTGTACTCGTTGTACCGTTCAATGATATTCCGTTCGGTGGACTTTTCTCTACTAATGCAGTTCTGCGCTCTTATTGGTTGTTGGTGAAGTTGTAAAGAGGCGTTGCACGTACTCTCGCTCTCAGCGCTTAAAGCCAGCGTGATCTGCGCATATGGTGGGCTGCCATATAGGGGACGAGGGGGAGGGTCTGTCATTCATACAGCATCTACAACACTAGACTTTATTTTACTCTATTTTCTATGGCATGCATTCAATAGATGTATGGTAAACCTCTATACAACTGAAAAAACATGCCGTCAATCAAGCCACAATGTTTAAATTATGCCTCTTTTCTTCATAAAGAAAAATCCTACAGGCGTAACTATGTATTATTAACTACATGTGTGGTACATTTGTGTTACGCTAACGCTAACTATGCATGCATACATACAGTATTTGACAACTGTGGCCTAGTGTAACGTGACCTAACCAGATTGAACAAAGCGAATTATACACTTCCGGTGCCTAAAGAAAGGGGAGGGCCATGCGGAACATAGAAAAGTCGTAATGGCGAGTGGTTAAGGCGGGCCTCTTCTGGCACAGCGGGGAGGAGATCATAGGCCTCTGTGTTGGTTCATGCAGTATACTTTAGACTTGTTCCACGTGAATTCGCCACATTTCTCTCACTGTTCCACTGAAAAAGACTGGAGTTGCGTAAATATCTGGATGTGCGGCCTGCAAATCGCTCGACCTTCCACGTAAAGCGGAGACATTTACACTGGGCCCACGCCCTATGCGCCTCTTTCTTTCCCCCTTTCTTTCTGTCACGCACACACACACATACACACAGGTCGTGTTTGATTCCTTTTTTAAAAGGAATTTTTTATACACAAAAAAGAGAAAGTCAGTTTTGGTAAATATTCAAGTTCTAAAATAATTGCACCGCAAGTCTAAGAATATGACACGTTCGACAGATTTCTGATAATTAGGGCGGATTCATTTTTTTGCGTCTTTGGGGAGCTGCGAGAAATGTAACGCAACTGAAGTGTCGTTCTAAAACGACAAAACAGGCCAGAATTAAAGTGTAGCATACATAAAATGTTCACGTCAAGATATATATATTTTTTGTTTGTGTTTACGTGATCCAGGGTGTCGCTTCCTCGCGATTTAATTCGAGGGAATTCAGATAATTTATTTGATTTTAACTGGCGTTTAAATTAAATGAGAAATATTCCTAAAATATATTTTCAGCTTTGGTTTTACCAAACGTCACACGAAGTATACAAACATTAATTAAATATGCTGTGTCTGATACTTAAAAAAAAAATCCGTAACAGTATTAACAACGATAACCACATTTTAAGGTAAAAATATGATTAAAATAATCAAATTAGACTGTCTGGCAACTTTAGGGTACTCACATTTTAGATGGTCAATTTCGAATGATTTTTTTTAAACACTAATTAAACGTATAGATCTTTAACCTATTTAATTTTCAGCCAGAGCTATCTTTCCAAAACAATGGGTTTTTATGGCACAAGCAATGGTGTTTTTTATTTTCTCGACAATTTTCTTTTTTTCCCCAGATTCTCTTACCAATATTTATTTAGCTTTTTTCACTCATAGAGACACAAGCAGAATTAGAGTAAGCCATACATACATCATATTTTCTTCTATAGTAGCAGTAAAATAGCCTCGTTTCTCATTTTAAATCCGTTGTACGAAGAGCACCGACATCTTAATTTAGTTTTCTCATAATTAAATAGAACTAGCTTTTTTTTTAATGCAATAGATGTTAACTTTAAATGGCACCTAAAAGTGTAAGAATTAACAGTTGACTTCTCAATATGTTATTGTGGGTAAAGTCAGGCAGCATGGGCCTAGATGCCAGTAGTATAGCTTGCACAACTGAAATACTACTGTAGAATGGCACGCACATGATGCGCTCCTATTGGTCAAATAGGAGACCAATGAAAGCGCAGCTCCTTTCTGCTTTACTACTCTCGCCGTCTGCTGCATCGACTGTCCATTCATTGGTTTTCATCCACTGCTCTTCGGTACAAATCCAGGCGCGAAAAGTCTACTATGGGGTAGAATTACTTCATCCAGTTTCAAAACTTGAAACCGGAACACATTATGCACCATACATTTTCTTTTCTTTTCAGTTTTAAAAGATAAAGGCATGCAAAGAAAAAATGAGGAGGAGGACTTCGTTTTTTCATGAGGTATTTCGAGGCAGTTTGCATGAATGTGTTGTGTATTTAACATTTTCTGATTCTGAAAACTTGTATATCTTTAGAGATTTTATGCAATGACTTTAGATACCCAGTACTTTTGTGTAGCACATATGTGGGGGGGATTCGCCTCCCCTCATTCGTTGGTCAGATCGGAAGCTCATTTTCATACCATTGCACCCCCCTTTTACAACGTCCATTTCCTATAGTAAACATTTATATAGACTGTGATAATGAATTCTTCATAAAATCACCAAACCTTTACATTCGTGCAGTATGTTTCTGAGGTTGCTTTAAAATGCATGGTATTGAAAAGGAATGCGACCCGTTGCTCCACCCGTCAGGAGAGACGTTTTCTATAGGAAAACATTGTTTATATAGTTCGCGGATTGAGGATGATAATCGACGACGGAAACCTACGGACTTTCCTTAAAAGCATCGGGATAATTTGCCGTTTTAAGTTGAATTAGTGACCCAAACGATAACATAAATACGTTTTAAACGTAGCCTATAGATTGCATACAAACAAAAGGCTAACAATAGCAAGAATTGATGTTGCCTTCGCTTTCGTTGGATTTAAGCACTATGTAAATTGAAAAAGATTTTATGTAACGTTAACGTTTCAGATTTTAAGTATCTTTTGCGTGTTTTCAGATTATGTTGCTGTTGAGTGAATGTATGGAACATTCTGTTCAGTTATCGCCATGTTTCTACACAAATTGCTTTCAGTAACTTTCATGGAAGTTTCGTGTACAGCAAGCAAGCTTTATTTCTTGTTCTTAAATAAGTAATTTGTCGAAAACCGACTTATTAATTCCTGCTGGTTTTGTTTTAAGGATATATATATATATATATTGACCGTTTAGTCGATGCTTATGTTCTTGGCTGTATGAACCACCGTGTACTATTTCTACAGAAAATGGCGGTACTGATTCACATCTTCCAATCTTTTTTCTATCCTGCTTCCTGTGTTCATGTTCAAGGAACTCATATAGTTCATATATTTACTTTAACATGCGTCACAATTACATACAACAAACTTTTTAGGTTACTAATGTAGTCTTAAACAGTGTGTTGAGTATTAAGTCTTTAGTTGTTTGGTTACGTACGTTTATTCAGTTATTCATTCTCTTTATCCTGTTTCGCCATTTGAAAGAATGACTTTGAAAGCTCAAATGAAAAGTTAATGTTATGTAGCAAGAACATTTATATTATTATTGTGCCTTTACACAATGTAAAGTTTGATGTTTTACTTATTACATATTTCCCTTAATATTTTTATTTTGAGATACTGGTATTAAGGAATAATAATGATGATGATGTTTTTGATCCATATATAAATTTGTATTAATTTTTTTTAAAAAGAAAGAAAATAAATAAAACCACAACAAAAATAATAAATCTTAGTCTACATAAGTTATTTGCAGACCATGGCCTGTATAAAGCTAAATTGGTATAGTCTCTGAGTAGCCTACTTGATTGGTAAAAATATATATATATCTTTTACTGATTTAACAACAAAGAAGGAATTTACTAATAGCCTACTGGTCTCAAATTCATTTTAAGAAAAAAAACTGGAAAAAAAACAAGTTACGTAACCTATGTGACGAGGTGGGCCTGACCTTTGACTGTGGGGCCCCAAATCAAAGCTCTGCGAGCTTTATCAGGGGCTTCTTGTATGCTAACGAACAGAGGATTGAAAATGATAAGAGGTTTAATATAAATGTTTTATACATGCTTTGTTAGAGGGGCTGTTTGAGTGCAGTACGTAATGTCTGAAGATCATAACAGAACTGAAAAACAAGAATAAGTCAAAGCTAGATATACCTTAGTTGTCACACTTTTATATAAATAAAAAGTGTACAATAACCTACAAAGGCGTTAAAGGCTACAAATGCCCTCCGTTCCTGGAAATTATTTGTAAAGCACAAAAATAAGATAATTCGTACTTATGTGAGCTATGATATTTTGAGTGTTACATATAATGTTTTGAGTGTCATATAATGTGCTCTAAAATTCCTCCTCATGCTCATTTTCAGAAACATTTGAATGGACTGATATGGACTATTTTTGGTGTAGGAATGTATTAACTGGATGTATGCTAACAGATTGATAATGTGCACTGAAAAACATCCACTAAACAAATTCAAGGACATTCTCATTAAAGACTGTTATTTAAAGCATCCAACAGTCACCTGAATTCATATTTCATTTGCTGGAATAGTCTGGAAATGTAGGAATAAAAATGTGTCATATAATAAAACCATTGTAAGGTATTGTACAGTTGTGTGGCTTAAATATTTAGCTTATTCTGTGCGCAAGCTGACTTATTTTTGTGGGATGTTCATTTTTCATGATATTTGGGTTTGTTAAAGTTCTTAATGCAAATATGCAGTCAATGGTTTTATTGCATATTTGAGATCTTAAAGCCTTGAGTCACTGATTATCAAGGATTTTAAAAAGCAGACAATTGCAGAAAAATACACAATGTGAATGACTTTTGAAGTGATCCTTTTTCTTCTCAAAGCTACACAATGGCATATGCAAGTTTAAGCAAATTTAAGATTTATTAACTCAATGCACCACATCACATTAAAAGAATAAAGTCTCAGACGATCATATTATGAATGTTTACTAAGAAAAAACTGAGATTTTGTGATCACGGATCTTTATTTTTTTTCATTATCACAATACACTGACAGCTAATATCCTGCTGATATATGCATAAATGGTGACCGTGTATATATCTTTGTATGAGAAGTAACAAAATGATTAGAGTTGATTGGCTTATTATAGGAGAGGTAGTTAGCGACTTGTAACTTATAAGCCCACCAGTCTGTTTTGTAGTCTCTGTAGACTGGTATGCTCGCTTTTATATATATTCAAAAGTATTTTTAATAAAATTTTAGGAGTGCTGGCCTCATGTCACTTCCTGGCCACATTAGGGAGTGGAATCTAAACAATGGTCTTGTCTCAGAACTTCCTTACTCTTCCACTCCACTGATCTGAAATGCCTGGATAGGTGAAAACAATATGGCCGACAGTCTAACGTAGCCAAGTCCTCCATACTCCTTTAATGGAGAACCTTGTAGGCTTGTTCTCATAGTTTATTAAAGTTGATTTCAAACACATTTACATATTCACAACAAATGTGTCTTTTAAGATCTGTGGACCCTCTTGACACACAATTTATAATACATGTTATTAAAAATATTCTATAATACATGTGTGTCATGACAGTTTGAACAAATTGAATGCATGTTAACTAATAATGTTTGTTATATAAAGTTTGTCAATGAAAGTTGCTAAAGTGTTACTAAAATATGATATATTTCTATTTGACCTAAACAATAAATTTGTACTAAAAACAGTGAGGTTGCATTTATTTGGCCCATGCTTAAGCAACTTATGTATATAGTGGAATGTTAAATATTATAGGGATTAACTTGTATAGAGTGCATTAAAAACTGAACACATACTGATATACTCTATTGTGTTTATTAGTAGTGATGTACCAAGCAATTTTATGCAAAAGAATTTACTTGAATTGTTCTAAGATGAAATTGTTACTATCACCTTTGTATTGTAAAAAATGTTTTTGTATGATTTGTATTAAATTTCCAGGTGGTAATAAAGAGTGATTTAAAACAGTTTGGTTTTCATCTTATTGCATTACGACAACACAATCTGATAATCATGCACATGATCAATGTTCTTTTTACCTATTAATATCATGAAAATTATAAAATTCAAGCATTTGGATATTTTAATGTTTTAAGTTTAAAATAATTTAAAAACATTTGCAATATGAGTAACCACATTATTTAATTGAAACTACTTTTTTAAAATAATAATTTAGATGTTTCTTCACACATTTTTTGATGTCTATGGTTCTTAAAATTGAGTACGCAAAAATATTAAGGCAAGATGACATTAAGTTCTGTGTAGTATATTACTGAAAAAACTATGCTTGTACTCCCAGCTTTGAAGAACATTCACAAGACTAAGTAGCACATCAAAGAATGTCTTGTTAAAATAGAAAGAAGCACATTTTCTTTTGAGCTCTTTATTTCTTGAGAAAGAAACAAAGCAACAAATTAATCCTGAAAATAAAGTTTTTTATGTCACAGATAAACAAGCAAACTCAGCCTGCTTTCTCAAGTACATGATGCTTGTCATACAAACATACAGCAAGTCACACACTCACTCTTAATACAGCATACATACCCGCTAAAAGATGCCCAGTACATAAGAAAACTCATATCATATCATACGAGCACACTACACAAAAAAAGTTCTCGCACATAAAAACCTATGATGACAGTATTTATGCTCTCCACAAACCTTAAACTTACATACTAGGGAATCTACAAATTAAGACATTTATTAAACAAATCTCTCCAGTACAGTGAGTTTAAATGTACTTCATGTTTTTTTTTTATAAATGTATAGCTTGATGCAAACAGGCAAGAAGAAAGAAGTCATCAGGATCTTCTTAGTATCGTCCTGCAAAACATAAAAGTTCTATTAGCATGAGTCTATAATTAAAATATCCATCACATGGTACACAATTCTGTGAGCTAACGGTGAATGATGGGATTTCATGAGTAATACACTCTAGAAGCTGTGGCTTATAAAGCAGGCATGTACTTGAGCATATGTGGAAAATTTAGATTGCTCAAGGCGTTTAAATCCACTCACGTGGGCTGTATGAGCGAGATCTTGAGCGAGACCTGTACCGGCTGTAATAAGGTGACGGAGAGCGCCTCCTGCTGGAAAAGAGAAGAACAGATCAGAAACAAATCAGAAATGGTTGACACACTGCAGTACACAGTAGTGGCCACAAGTGATGTCCATTCTAAGAAAGGTAACATCTTCACCCTTTATTCAAATATTATTACAAATTTGTTTTATTTGTGAGAACGCAAATTGTGCGCACATTATTTTTGGCACGGCTATCATACAAAGAAATTACCAACGAATTACTAATAACTGATTATATTGTAGTCAATATATGCTTTTTCCTGTGAGCTTTTTGTTTTTCTATGTTTTTTTTCTGTAGCTTGCCTTTTTTGCCAAATAATTCTGTCAGACAAATACCTTAACCAATTTTAGTGTTTTTTTTATTTCCTCATATTTAAACTATTAAACAAATATTTTCCTCATATTTTGGTGGTTTAATTGAACTTGTAGTACAAATACTAACAAATATTCCCTCCGGACATCACTTTTGGCTTCTACTCTATGTATATTCATGTTACCTGTATCTGTAGTCATACTCCTCATAGCCACGGTCATATCTGTCATAGCCACGATCATAATACGAGTCTCGTCTCCGGCCACCGCTGCTGCTCCCACCTCCATTACTAAAAGAGTCATATTAGAAGTGTTAAAAACCATCCATACCTAGCCCACTTGCCTCTTGTTTTTTCCCCCCTGCAAAATACTCACTGTGTGGGCCGACCCATGTAGATGCCTGGTGTGGGTGTGTGTGGACGTTTAGTGATGGAATAATCCACCCTAATGCGTCTTCCGTCCAGCTCCATACCATTAGCCCGCTCCATTGCCTATGGTGAGGGATGAATGGTCTTTTTAGACAAGATATACACTCACAGAGCACTGAAAACTATATCAATGAAAATGTCTTGTTTTAAAAGATTAAAGGTTCAGAGATAGTTTAAATAGAAATTATAACATCATTTATGTTTTGTGGAACATAAGATATTTTGAGAAGTGTCTTTTTTGTCAATGGGCATCAAAACTGTTTGGTTACCAATATTCTTTAAAATATCTTATTTTGATATTTTTTATCTTTATTTTGCAGAAGAAAAAGAACTATCCCTTAAACTTGAAATGAGCATTAGATGATGGCAAATTTAAATTAGCATACACAATTAAGTATACAATATGTGATTTATCACCCAATGTATAATTATATTGATAAATAAAAGGATATGGTATAAATATATAGTCCATCCCTGCTTCCCAGTCATTTATTTGATAATTCCATGATTTTTTTATTTTTATTAAAGCTTATGGCAGTTTTGCAGACCGATTCACTAATTAATCAGTCAGACTGCAGACTGATCTGTAAACCATTTAAACTAATTTATTGAAAAAATAAAAATACAGTCAAAAGAATCATTCACACCTTACTATTGCATTCAAGCAAATTTTACTTGACAGGCAATATGTAGCCGAATATTTTGAAACAAGCCTGATTGCAATACTGAAATTATCATGACTATTACAGACCTGATATTTCCAAATTTTGTACAGGGATCTCTTTACAAGTCAATGTTCTCACTAGGTTACAACAGGTAATCCAAAGTTGTCCTTAAGCTGCCATTAAGTCAATCACTAAACCGCTTAGCCCATGAACATGTGTTTCCAGTTTGGGACGTACCTCTTTGGCATCATCGATACGCTCAAAATAAACAAAGGCAAAACCACGAGAGCGTCCTGTTCGCTGGTCGTAGACAACGTTGACACCGGCTAAAGGGCCGTAACGTGAGAAGACCTCTCTCAGGTCTCGCTCTGTTGTGTACAGACTGAGACCAAACACACCCAGACATGTGTTCGGGTCTGGATTAGCCTGTAAGAGGGACAGAGGTATGAGCTCTAGAACACAAGACATATTCAGAACACCAAAAATTTAATAACCACCAAATAAAACACTGATTCTGTGACTAAAATGCTGTGTGTAATACACTTGAACTGCACGGAAACAATGAAACATTGTGTTTCATTTATATGTAAATATTAAGGTTCATATAAATATGTAAATATTAAATTTACATTATCACATCTTTGATGAGACATTAACTAGCAAAAGAAAATAAAACATGCCGCAAATCATTACTGTGCCTTAGTGTGAACCTTAAAATTTTAGACCACAGAAAATATTCACATGCAATGACATTAAATAATAATTACTGGACATGATGGAAAGCAGCTCAACATTCTTTTTGTATGTAATCACCAGTCTAGGTTATTTTATTTTTACACCCCTCCAACAGAGATGGATGTACCCTTTTTCAGGAAATACTTCATTGCTTTCTCTGGTGGGACGGCAAATCAACATGACTGCTTAATTTCCTGAAATTTCTCCAGGTAACTGTGTGACAGTATTTAATAACCCCTGTTACAGAGATTTTTGATGCAAGAACAAACATTACAGCTTTCCGTCCAACAAAACAGTTCTTAAGGCATTACAGTATGAACATGGTCATTGCATGAGCCGTCTGAAGGGCCTTCACAGTCACTGCAGGAGGACAACGCGATTCTTAAAAAGCAAAAGTCACCACATGAACCTCTTAACCCCTTTAAAAGGCAATATGGAGACCTGTTTGGTCTAGTGGTCATTGTTAAAAGGTTAAGAAAGGTCCACATACCCTGGCGTCACCATGACTGTGCGAGTCTTTTTTGGAGTCATGGCTGTGCGAGCTCTGTTGATGTAATAAGAAGGAATGAAAGGGGTTATTAAAGACAGTCATGCTCGTCCCCGTGAGGCTGTGATGGGGGTATGCATGCCATTTGTACAAAACAGGAACACACACATTTAAGACTAGCATTCAAAACACATCACTTTAAAAATACATAACATGGTCTTGAGCTAAATCAAATGTTGTCAAATCTTTTAATTAACAAAAACGGGACCACGCAACTCTGAACTGAATTGATTTCAAGGCATAGTTGACTCAAATATGAACATTCTGTCATTCACTCACCTTCATGTTGTTACAAACCTGTAAGCCAGTGATTCTCAAACTTTTTGACTCGAAATTCCCCGAATTTCCAAACCAATATGGCCCTTATTAGGTAGAGTTTTCAAAAGTACCGACTTCGGTACCAATTGGTACTGAAATTTTAAAAATGTGATGCTTTGAGCGGATTCGTAAACACTTCTAATTGGCCATTGTTGACGCGCTCATCAGACATATCTATGATTGGCTACAATGATCAATGCAGCGTTTGAAAGCACATGGAAGTGTTTGAATTTGAAAGCTGGAGCGTTTGAAAGCAGGGGTCCATCAGCGGACTGTGTAAGCGCTCGGTAAAGAGCGTCATTGATGACTATTTACAATGTTTTTTAAGTGTTGATCACTGAAGTCAATCACAGACATATCCAACAATGGCCAATCAGAGGTGTTTACAAATCTGCTCAACAGTGCTCAAAGCATCACATTTTTGAAATTTCAGTATCGACGTGGTACCGAAGTCGGTAATTTTGACAACTCTACTTATAGGCTAAGATATTTACAGTATTTTTAAGCTGCAATTATGACAGCTGCTTTTTTTCTTCTTTTTTTTATCAGTAACTGGGAGTATTGGTACATTATATTAATTACCCATAATTAATTTTGTGATAGCAGAAATTTCAAGAACTATTTGCTCTTCAAAAAGAACAATATATATTGAGAGGGGGGAAATATGATTGCAGTTCACTTCCTGATTTTGTGTTTTTTCAGCATTTGAATTTATATTAGAGTTTTATTTGAATATATTAATAATTTATTAATTTAAATACTTTTATTGTCATTCTGCGGCCACCCTAGAAGTTTGCTGAGGCCCCCGGCTCCTTGGTTGAGAACCACTGCTGTATGCTGTTATTTATTTTATGACTTGGGACAAAATGTCCTTATGAAAAAAATTAAATAAACAGGACATGGGTTTGCAATGATATGACGGTGAATCAATAATGACAATTTCATGTCTGAGTGAACTATATTTTTAACAGTAACTGCAATAGATGTAGTTGTGGCCCCTTTGAACTTTGACCCCAAACCATGATACTCACCCGGCTGCCAGTGTGTCTGCGGCGGTTAGACATGGGCGATGTGCTCTGGCTCCGTCTGCGTCGGTAGTCAGGGCTGTAGGAGCGAGAGCGAGACTTTTTCCGGTGGGAGTGAGACCGAGAACGGCTGTATCGGCGATTTGAATGCCGACGAGAGCGGGACCTGAAAAGGGCCAAAAACAGAGAGTGAGAGATAGTACCATAGACAGACATAAAGCCATGGCTTCACGGCATTCAGCTAATGCATGGACTAACCTGGACTTGGAGCGGGATCGGGATCTTGACTCAGAGCGTTTGGATGCTCGGGAAGGGCTGGGAGTGCCAGACCTGCTCTCAGTCTTGGGTTGGGCAGGACTGCCCCGCTCCGATTTGGATGGCGAGCGGGATTCCTAATGTCACAGCAATATGTTACAACATTTACAAGACAAACATTCACAAAGCAAGCTAACTTACACACTCACACCTCATTCATAATTGCAGAAATCCAAACATACACTTTATTACAGCTGTGGAGGAAAGTGTTAGAATTACTTAAATTATATCATGAAATAAAAAAATGCTAATCACATTATTGATACATTTACAAAGGCTACAAAGTCATCACAGGTCCTTGTGATGCTTGTTCTTTAGCCGAATCACCATAGTAAAGCTACAAACATGCAAATGATCATTAAAGAGAGATTAGAAAGACACTTGGAACACAAATTTTGCATTTACTTAACCTACGGACTCATTCATTCTTCTGTTTTCAGTATAGGCTATTCCTTTCTCTCAGGCATTTTATTCTTCGGTCTTCATTTGTTCAGTTTTCATTTTTCCTCTCCTTTTCATTTCTTCACCCCAATCTGAAACCTCTTTTCTTTTTTCTGCTTTAGACACATAACGCGACCGTGCTTCTATCTGACCGATCTTCCGTTCTTTTTTCCCCTTCCCACTTAACCGTCTGCTCTGTAAACATTTTCTCTGTAAAAGCCTTCTTTTATCTTGAATATTCTTCCACATTCTTGGCCTTAACTCTTCAAATCCTTCACGACCAATAACCTTAATGAAAAAAGAACATTCAGAGCAATTAAGATCATGGGAAATTTAGGGAAAATTAATTGAACTATTCACCACTCCTTTTGAAATACAGATGTTGGTTTGGTTATATAATCATGTGATGTAAGAGACAGAAGATAAGGAAAGATCAGAAACGTTGGAAAGAGAAACCAAAAGTATACAGGCTGCTATTGTGTCAATGTGGTATTACTTGAATCTCATGTATTAACATATTAAAACACTTGTAAAGTAATTTTCTAATCAATATCCGTACTATTGTAGGACCAGCAGGTAAAACACTACCAAATGGTCATGGATATATATATATATGCAGGTAAAAATCCTTGCCTTATTCAACCAAACAGCGTAATTACATTTATTTGATATTCAACATTGTAATGGACTTATAAACTCTAAAGTAAACTATTAAATGTTTTGCGAATTATTAACCGATAAGTATGTATCAGCTGATCTATCTGCTCAGTTAAGTTGTAAATAAACAAAAGGGGCTACTAGCTGTTCACTAATCGAGCATTACTGCAAAAAGAAAGAAAGAATATTTGAAAGTAAACTGCAGAACGGTTTACACAACTATAATGCTTACCCTCCCCTCGAATTGTGGCTCCTCGACATCACTCATTTTTAAAATATTAATGATTGACAAAAGCAGAATGAAAATGAAGATATTCTTCCCCGAAGACTTCCGCTCTCAATGTAACTAACTGCAGAAAATGGCCGACCAGCCGAAGCGCGAGGGGAACTATGGGAGGCGACTCAACTAATACGTCACATCCTCTTTAACGTTTGGAGACGGATGGCCAGACAAGACAGATGGATGGAAGATTATAAATCGACATATCCAAAATAAATAATATTGTAATGACGTGAACCATTGTATTATTTAAAGGACTTTGTAGAAATTTCCAATTTCATTTGATCACGTTAATGACACAAATCTGTTTTTATCTCTTGCATAGACTGACACAATTGAAGTCTGGTACATTTTTTTATTGCATGGATTGAGTTGTGGTATCTGGGATACAGTTCCTTCTGAAAGCTGAATGCTGCATTCAGTTTTTTGCTGAGATTCAGCAACTGAGGTCAATCCCAACCGAATCAGCCTGCAATAGAACATCAATCAACTATTCACAGAGAATATTCTTTGGATCAGCTCATTTTCTCCACAGTTAATAGTTAATGCGTAGAAACGCATGTAATCCTAACAATTAAAAGGCGCCTTTGCTCAGGAATCCATTTAAGTGCACTACATACCAGTAGCTAGCTGTGGAGATGAAGCTGTACATCTTTGCAGTCTTTTGCAAATACATTATGAAACACTCATATGTATATCAAAAATCAGGCTTCTGTTAAAAACCTCATCCTATAATTTTCTCAGGTCTTATATTCCATATTGCACATAAGTTATAAAATATATTTCTGATCCATGAATAAAAGACAAAACAATCAAGATGAAGCTCATGTGCACAACTAAAAAGAAATGTCTAAAATATGCTTTAGT
>RJVU01042534.1:4111528-4162639 GCA_003731715.1 Anabarilius grahami
GACACAGAAGTCCATGGCCACAGTTTGTTATTTTAAAGAGTTTGACTTATGTGGCCTGTCAGGTGACTGTGGCAGGAAGTGCAGAGGGTTATTACGCCTGTCTGGCCGGTGGCCAGGCATATTTTGTTTGGTGGGCCTGGAAACAGTAACTTTGGCAGCAAGGAGAGTGCCGGCACCACCAGCAGGATGGGAGATGTTGTGCACGGAAGCGTTCACAGCAGCCTCCACTTTCCCTTCCAGCTTCACCAAACGGTTGAGAATATCATCTAACAGCACAGCAATTGTCCTCTTCAAGTCAGCTTCAAAAAGAGATAATGGAAGGATTAGTATTATATATTAATAATGTTCATATTTTATAAAAGATAATGTAAATGAATTACAGAACTACATGTTAACAATTTAACACTTTTCAATAAGGTTTCAATAAGGTTTAAATACATTAGTTAACTTGAACTAACACAATATTTCTACAGAATTTATTAATCTTAATGTTAATTTCAACATTTTTTAAATAAAAAGCTGTATTTGATAACATTAATGCACGGTGACCTAATTGTATTTATATTAACATTAACAAAGATTAATAAATGTTGTAAAAAAAAATATATTGCTTATCGTTAGTTTACGACACATTAGTTAACACATAAACTAATGTTAACAAATGAAATGAGACCTTATTGTAAAGTGTAACTAGAATGGAAACCATAAAAGAAAACACTTTACAATAATGTTAACTTGATAATATTAATTAATGCATTACACTGCGTTCCAAATTATTATGCAAGTGACATATCAGGAGAATTTCACAACAATAAACATTCAGATTTTAGTTTTTCAAAGAAAGTGATTGTTTGTTTTATTTCTCCATATCTTTTTAGATAACTGTTATCAATCTCAGACAAAACAGTTTGCCAGGCCTACTTAGGTAAATGGAAACCCTACTTAAAGAGGTTGTTCCACATCATTAAGCAAGTCACAGTTTTTATGCAATATGGGGAGGAAGAAAGATCTTTCTGAAGATGAAAAGCATGAAATAGTGCAATGTTTCGTAAAAGGCATGAAAACATCGAATATTGTATGAAAAGTTAATGTAAATGATCAAACTATCTTAAGATTTGTGAGTGACTTAGAGCACAGCAGAACTTTTAAGGAAAGTTTCTGTGAAAAAAATTTGTTGTATTAAAAGGACAGCTATAAAAAAAGAAAAGAAAAGAAAAAAAAAAGCCGGAGTTGAGCAGCAAACAGGTATTTGAAGCTGCTGGTGTCTCTGGAGTCTCAAGAAGCTCTCCATGCAGGCTGGCAGTTGTGCGTAAAGTTGCATTTCAGCCACCTCTAACCAAACCTCACTGTAGTGGCAAAACAAGCTTCAAATTTCCAGTATTGTCCCTTGTTTCTTGGCCACTGTGAGAGGTGATGGTGCAATATTTATGACGCGTGCAAAGTAGAATGAGTATATATAAAGAGGCTTGTTGATGTTTCAAACGATAACTGAAGTTTATTAAATCAAAAATAAAGATGCATTGTAGCATAAAACAAACAAACAAACAACTCCAAGGCCGCTTTCAGGCTTTCTCCATGTGAACGGTCAAAAAACTGTGTGCTCTTGCACCAGCGCCCCCATCCTGTCAAGGGTGGCATTTCCTTTTAAACATTTCTCTCTCCTATAGAGGGCACACACTCAAAGAAATAAACAATTAACGATACAACAACAAAATTATATTTAAATGAACAAATTGATAAAAATTAAATAAACCAGAAACTATGGCTCCTACACCCGGCCCCTAATTGAGGGCTAAAGCATCAATTACAATAAATTAAATGTAAATGGAGCCAAATGTGTCTATACAAGAAAATGAATACTCATCTGTATTCAGTTGTTACTTCTATGGTTCAGACCTAATCTTCTGCATCTTCTACTAACAGGCAAAGTTTGGTAATAGGTCTTTCCAAGAAACCAGTCTTTGTCTTAAGTTTAACAGTTCTTATGAGTCCTTTGGAATCAGGTAGAACTTCAGTTATTCTTCCAATAGGCCACGATCCACGAGGTGCTGAACTGTCCATGACTAGCACAATATCTCCTTTCTGCAGTCCTCTTTTAGCAGTAAACCATCTTTGACGTTCTTGCAGTAATGGTAAGTATTCTTGTGACCACCTCTTCCAAAACAGGTCTGCTAAATATTGTACTTGCCTCCAACGACGTCTGATGTATACATCTGACTTTTGAAACAATCCAGGTGGCAATGTAGGGCTAGACTTTAACAGGAGAATGTGATTTGGTGTCAGAGGTTCCAGATCATGATGGTCATCGGACAATGTGGTAATGGGACGACTATTTAAGATTGCTTCAATCTCACAAAAGAGTGTTTGTAGTTCTTCATCATCCAGGGTGTGTTGTTGTAAAACAGAGCATAAGATCTGCCTCACCATTCGAATGAGTCTCTCCCATACTCCCCCATGATGTGAAGCTGATGGAGGATTGAATGTCCACTGAATTCCTTTCTGGAGCATTGTCTTCTGGATTCTGCTTTGGTTCCATTCTGAAAGTGAATTCTGTAACTCTCTTTTTGCACCCACCAGGTTAGTTCCGTTGCCAGATCGAATATGCAGTACTTGACCTCTTCTGGCAATGAATCGTCTTAAAGCGTCAATGCAGGAATCTGTGTTCAGTGAGTGAGCCATTTCTAGGTGAACCCCTCTGCTTGTCATGCAAGTGAAAATGACTCCATACCTTTTTACTTGACTTCTACCTCTTTTTGTCTCGAAAGGTCCAAAGTAGTCAACGCCAACATTGCTGAAAGGTGGAAGATCAGCTCGTAGTCTTTCCTTTGGTAAATCTGCCATCTTTTGCTCTCCAATCTTTCCTCTTACACGCTTACACACCACACATTTAGAAAGAACTTTGCGGGCTGCAGAATTGGCATTTATAATCCAATATTTCTTTCTCAGGTGTGAGAGAACATGGTTTCTTCCAGCATGTACAAGCTGTTCGTGTATGTGTTGAAGGATAAGTGTGGAGATGTGAAGATCTTTTGGAAGTATCATTGGTCGCTTTGACTCCTCAGGCATTGCAGACTTATCCAATCTTCCTCCAACTCTCAAAACTCCATCATCCATCACAGGATCTAGCTTGTACAGGCTGCTGAATCTATTCAAGCGCTTTCCAACAAGTGATGTCTTTTCAATTCTTGACATTTCCTCTGAATACCTTTGTTTCTGGCAAAACTCCACAATGGCCTTTTCTGCTTTCAAGAGATCATCAAGGGTAATGGATTGTCCTCCAAGTGATGTCTTGAATGCTTTAATTTCACCACGTACCTTGTTTTGGCTCTGAGTGTCCTTATTCACGCAGGTTGCCTGTATTTCTTTTCTTTTTGCACTGAGCAAGCGAAGGATATTCTTGAACTTCAAGAACCATGCTACTGCCATCTTCAGCTTTGTCCAACTTGAGAAGTAGTTAAACAGTTGGCTGGTAGGATTTTCCTTGTCTTTAATGACAGTTCTATACACAGTGGTGTTCCTTTTAACTTCAAGATCATCTAGAGAGAGAGACATGGGTCCCACAGACTCTTTAGGCCATTCCTTTTCTTTCTTCCATAGAAAGTCTGGTCCGTGGATCCACTCCTTGCACTTCACCAATGTGCTGGCACTCACCCCTCTTGATGCTAGGTCAGCAGGGTTCTGCTTTGTTCTGATGAATTTCCACTGTGTTACATCTGTGTTTTCTCTAATAACAGAGATCCTATTAGCTACAAATGTGCGGAATCTTGCATTCTCATTTGCAACATATTTCAGCAATGACTGACTATCAGTCCAAAACTTTGAGTTTTTCAGATCTAGCTCTAATGCCTTCCTTACCATGATGTCCACTCTGACTGCTAGCACTGCGGCTGTAAGTTCTAGACGTGGAATTGTGACTTGCTTAATTGGGGCTACTCTGGCTTTCCCCAACATGAAAGACACATGTACAGAGTGGATATCATCGGTCAGTCTTAAATAACTCACAATGCCGTATCCTTGTTCACTGGCATCGGAGAAATGATGCAGCTCTGCTTGCTTCAACATTCCAAAACCAGTTGGTTTTACACAACGTGCCACTCTGAAATCTTGTATCTCATCAAGATCCTTTATCCACTTTGTCCACTTATTTGTCCACTACTGCAGTCTGTGGTATTTCCTCATCCCAACCACATTTTCTCCTACAGAGGTCTTGGAGAAGTAATTTGGCAGGTAGAGTAAAGGGACTCAAAAATCCAAGTGGATCATATATGGAACTCACAACTGATAGTAAGTTTCTTCGGGTGTGGGATTTGCACTTGACAGTGATGTTGAACTTAAACACATCATTCTCCACGCACCACAACAATCCAAGAGCTCTTTCAGTGGGAAGCTTTTCCCTGTCAAGATCCAATTCCTTTACATTAAGAGCTCTGTCTTCCTTTGGAATGTGCTCAAGAACAGTGCGACTGTTACTCACCCACTTTGTGAGGTGGAATCCTCCTGTTTGACAGATAGATGTAAGGTCTTTTACCAGTGCTACTGCATCATGCTCTGTTGGAAGTGACTTCAAGCAATCATCTACATAGAAGTTGTTCTCAACAGTGCTTATCACCTCAGTTCGAAAACAGTCTTTGTTATCTTTGGCTGTTTGCCTTAGAGCAAAGTGAGCACAACTGGGGGATGAGACCGCCCCAAATAGATGTACCACCATTCGATGTTCCACAGCAGGCATACTGACATCACCACCTGGCCACCAGAGGAATCATAAATGTCAACATTTGATCTTGACACTCTGACCTGGTGGAACATTGCTTTGATATCTGTCATAACAGCTACAGGCTCTTGGCGAAATCTGGTGAGGACATTGAATAGTGTGCTGGTCAAATCAGGACCCTGAAGAAGTTCTGAGTTGAGGGATTTACCTTGAAAGGTAGCACCACAGTCAAAGACTACTCTTATGGTCTGCTTTTGCAGATGGTATACACCATGATGTGGGATGTACCACAATTTACCATCTGATCTTTTCTGCTCTTGTTGCGGAACCACTTCAGCATAGCCCTTATTTATGACTTCTGTTAGAAATTCAGTATAGTCTGCTCTGAATTGTTCATTCCTTTTGAACTTTCTTTTCAAACTTTGAAGTCTCTGTTCTGCCACTTGATAATTGTTAGGCAGCACTGTGTCATCTTTCCTGAAGGGTAGATCAAGAGTGTAATGTCCATCTTTCAACTTGATTGACTCTTCTGCAATCTTGATGAATCTTTTGTCTTCAACAGACATTTTAGCCTTGTCTTCTCTAGGCCTCTCGTTAAAATCATGGTTGTATTGTTGTATCAACATTTCTTCCAAGTTTGAGACAGAAATTCTGTTAACAACAACACTATCACAGCTACTCCTGTTTGCAGTGCCTTTGCCTTGTATATGACCATTAATAACCCATCCTAGCAGGGTCTTAACTGCGTATGGCCCATCCCCTTGGCTATTAAGGACTTTCCAAGGTTCAATGGCTTTGGGAGAATTGCTTCCAATCAACAACTCCACCTTGGATGGAATCCTATGAAACTGTACCTGACTCAGGTAAGGCCATTAAGACAGTTCTTTCTTTGTGGGAATGTTACAGGTGTCAACGGGCATGCTCTGTTGTGTGTAGACTTCTGGTAATGGAATAAAGTTATTTTCTTCCAATGAAGAGACTTGCAACCCACTGACGACGTAAGAGGGCACAGACTTATCCTGGCTCATTGTTCGAAGAAGAATATTGGTCTTTCTTCCAGTAATATTGAGTTTCCTCATAAGATCCTCTGTGCAGAAGCTTGCTGAGCTACCAGGATCAAGAAAGGCATATGTGTGCAGAATCTTACTTCCTTTAGAACTTTTAACCTGTACTGGTACAATCGACAGCAAACACTCTGTGTAACTCTGAGTGTTTCTGACTCCAGTATGCTTACCAACTTGAAGGGACACCTGTGTGCTACTCACAGGTGTTTTCTTTAGTTGTTTTGATGATTCCAATAGTTTGATGTGTAACACACTTGGATGCTGTTTGTTGCATATGGTGCAGGTAAGATGTTTAGTGCAGTCTTTACTCACATGTCCTTCTTTGGTTAGGCAACCAAAACAGATTCCACTCTGTCTTATGAAGTTTAACTTTTCCCTGTGTGGCTGCTTTTCAAACTGCAAGCATGACATCAACTCATGTCCATTATTACAGTAGAGACAACATGATGATGGCTGTGAATCCTTAGATGTGGTCTGTGGTGAGTTCACATGCACGTTGGTTGCAAAAATGCCTTTGGATTTGGGCTTCACTAAGACTTTGGGCTTTCCTTTACTTGGGCTTGAGTCTTGGATATCACCAAATATTGGGTCTGAGACAATGTTAGCTTGTTTTTCAATGAAGCCGACAAGATCTCAAATGCCTTTGTGCGCCACCTCTCTCTGAGTTTGTATGGGAGCTTGAGAGCAATACTCCTCATATTGGAGACTGTGTCCAGTTCTTCCATGAACTCCAAGTCTTCCATACCATTGCAGCAGCTTATAAGAAACAGTGCAAATGCCTGTAAAGCCTTTGGATCTTCTGATTTTATTGAAGGCCAGGAGAGTGCTTTCTCGATATAAGCACATGAAATCCTATATGCATTACCAAAGTGTTCTTTCAATAGCTGCTTTGCCTTTTGGTAACCTCTGCTCTGTGACATGTGTTGGCAACTTCTAACGAGCTCCTGTGGAAGCCCCCTTGTGTACTGAATGAGAAAGTGCAGCCTGTCTGCATTATCATCAGTTTTACTCTCAAAAATGTGTTCAAAAGAGTGAAGGAATAACCTGTACTGCAGGATATCTCCATTAAAGATTGGCATTTCTCCTCTTGGTAAGGTGGAAAGAAGTTGTTGTTTCACAAGCATGTCTGTCAAGTTGTTTTGTCTTTGAAGAATTGTAGCAAGATCAGGTTCTTGAATGACATTAGATGACATTGAGTCTCTGCTTTCTAGTGGTCTTGCTTGAACTGTATGAGAGCTTTGTGCAGATGATTTGGAATCAGCAATCATAGAGGTGGGTTGATGAATTGTATTGCTGTTCTGAGGATAAGAATGTCTTGGTGCTATAGAGAGTTGTGCATGAACAGTCTCTTTTGAATGCACCTCTTGTGTGTTTGTTGCACTGGATGGGGTTTCATTCAACATCTCACAATACACATTCATGGCATCTTTTGTGACTGCATTTCCATTTGTTACAGGGTTTTCAGCATTTTTGAGATACTCAATTTTTGCTGTGTTGGCTGCAATTTCAGCTTGAACTTCCCACATCTCCTTCATCTTTCTAAGTTCCTCTTCTTTTTTCTCTATAGCATGTTTTTGTTGCAATGCATTGGCTTTGGCAAGTAAAGCTGCCCTCTCTGCCTCTGCACAGATGCGCACTGAAGTTGATGTTGACACACTTGATCTGCTTGAATTTGATCTGCCAGATCTACTGCTACGCACAGATGAAACCACTGAGATGTTATCTTCATCATTTAGCTGGTCAGTCACTTTTAGAGCAGAAGAGACTTGAGTACTAGTTTGAGAGTCAGGTTCTTGAATAGTAGACATCCACTTCTCAACATTAAAAACAAACATATCAACTTGGTTCATTCTTGGTTCATACCAGGTTTTCAAGTCTTCAACTTTATCTTCTTCACTTAACACTTGTACATAAGATTCTTGAAGTGACTTGAGATGTTATCTTCATCATTTAGCTGGTCAGTCACTTTTAGAGCAGAAGAGACTTGAGTACTAGTTTGAGAGTCAGGTTCTTGAATAGTAGACATCCACTTCTCAACATTAAAAACAAACATATCAACTTGGTTCATTCTTGGTTCATACCAGGTTTTCAAGTCTTCAACTTTATCTTCTTCACTTAACACTTGTACATAAGATTCTTGAAGTGACTTGAATTCTTTAAGCATTTCATTGAACTTCAACATGTTCCCCTTTACTTCTTCAAGATATTCAGCATCAGTCATCAAAGAGTTAACAATATTAATTCTCCTTGTAAGATGTGCCATCTTGCCTGCTCTGGAGGCTTTCAAACGAACAGCAACCTCATTCAAGTCTTTTTTTTTTGTCTCAAACAAGCAAATCTCTTCTTTCCAAAGACAAACTTTTCAAATTTCCTTTGATTCTTCTTTAAAATCACATTAATTAAGACCTTTGAACTCTTCCATCAAAAGAATCCTTCACAGTGGCCAAGAAACAAGGGACAATACTGGAAATTTGAAGCTTGTTTTGCCGCTACAAATGTCAAAAAACTTCATAAGACAGAATGGTAGTTTTGAAATAGTTTGTCAGTGAAATAGTTTTGTTCACTGACAAACGCCGTACTACAATGGATGGTATAGATGGATGGATTTCTGGATGGTTGGTGAATGGCCACCACGTTCCAACAAGACTGCAACGTCAGCAGGGAGCTAGCGGGTGATGATTTGGAATATTGGGATGTGAAATGGAAGGTCCCTTTAGGGGTCTCTGAGGGTGTCGAAATGACTTATGCAAGATATGTGGAGTTTATAACTGGCCATTTTCAGCTTTGGTATAAAAAGAAGGATAGTGCCTTCTGAAATACAATGCACTATGCACTATCCCATGCTGCAAAAAACATCACAGCAATAAAACTGTTTGAAAATGTATTTCTACACCCACTGTAAATGTTTCTCTTTGTGAGGTTTGGTTAGTGGTGGCTGAAATACAATTTCACACATAACTGCCAGCCTGCATGGAGAGGTTCTTGAGACTCCAGAGACACCACCAGCTTCAAATACCTGCTGCTCAACAGTGGCTTTTTTTTTTTTTTTTACAGCTGTCCTTTTAATACAATTAAGTTGTTTGACAGAAACTTTCCTTAATAAGCCTTTATCTGACCGAGTTCTGCTGTGCTCTAAATCACTCACAAATCTTATGATAGTTCCATAATCTCTATTCACTTTTAACACAATATTAGTTGTTTTCATGCCTTTTGCACAACATTGCACCATTTCATGCTTTTCATCTTCAGAAAGATCTTTCTTCCTCCCCATGTTGCATGAGAACTGTGACTTGCTTAATAATGTGGAACAACCTCTTTAAGTAGGGTTTCCATTTACCTAAGTAGACCTAGCAAAGTACTCAACAAACCTGTCTGAGATTGATACCAGTTATCTAAAAGGACATGAATAAATAAACAAACAAACACTTTCTTAGAAAAACTAAAATCTGAATGTTTATTGTACTGAAATCCCTGATACGTCACTTGCATAATAATTTGGAACACAGTGTAGACATCATGAACTAACAATGAACAAGCATTGTTTTTACAGCTCTTAATAAGTTACTTTTTTTAAATATATGTATTTAACATTTTTAAGCTGTATATATTAACATGAAAAAAAAGACATTTACATAGATTAATAAATGCTATAATAAAAAAGTTTTTTTTTCATTTTAGTTCACGATAGCTATTTTATTAACAAATGTAAATTAATTAAACCTTACTGTAATGTAATTGTCACTCAAGTAACGAGTTAAACGAGTAACTCAAGTAACGAGTTAAAACTGCAAAACTTCAAACTTTGTTTGGTTAAAAGACACACGGGAACCAATAACATTTGCCACAAACATCAATTTCAGTCTGTTTATCACACAAAATTATTGTATGACTTCAACAAATTATTCAGACTATAGTGGGAAAGTTGTATTGACTGTTTTTATGATACATTTACAATGCTTAAAACAGCATACAGGTTTGGAACAACATTAGGGTGATTTAAAAATGAATAAATAATACTTACCATATCCTGCCATGGAAGTGCCATGGGGCCTTGAAGGGTTCTGGTTCTCCTCGCTAAGGACTTTGACATAGCGATGGCTGAGCTCAAGGATCTGTTGGCGAAGCTCTGCGCTGCTCTCCCGGCGTGGTTGTGTGACAGTGTAGTGAAGCAGCAGCAGACACCAAGCCAGGCCGAAGAGCACCAGAAACATACTCAGTTTGTGAGACATGCTCCTACGCAGAACACAGCCCAGCATGGCAATGCTGCAGGTCAGATAGGGCCTGGGTTAAGGGGATGGGGTGGGGACAGGTTTAAAAGAGGCTGTCAAGTTCAGGGCTAGGAATAACTCAGTCGTGAAAAAGTGAAGTGGAGGTAAAAGTTAAGAATGGGGAGAAAACTGGGTAATAAGGTCACTGATCTCATGTAATTGTTTGGTCATTTTTTCTGCCTAGGAATTTAACAGGGTGGAAGATGGATGGATTGTGTGCGTGCGTGTGTGTGTGTGCAGCGGGTGGATTGGTTTATATTTATCAATGGGGTTCAGGTGCCAGGAATATCTGTAAAATACCACACACACAAAAACAAACAAAAATATGTGGATTAATCATATTAAATGGTACTTGTCCTTAAATATATAATAATAATAATAATAATAATATCAGATTTTATGAATGTGCACTTATTTTGCAAAGCCTCAGATTTCAGTTTGCATGAATAAATTACGTTTCCATCCAAAGTGAATAGGAACCTTGTCATCACTCTCTTTCATTACGGTCACAGTACTATTTTCCATCCAATCACAAATCACTCACTGAGACTATGCTTTAAATTAATTAATAATGCAGGACGGAGAAATATGACCACTTTTAATTCTCTACACCACAAAAACAGCAGCACAATATTGGCAAAATATAAATGTAGTGTTTTGCACATTGATTATATTAGTCAAGATGAAATGTTCAAGCTTGTGACTTTCATAAACAAAGAGTGATCAAAGTAAATGGCATTTACACTGTGTGCTCCACCCTGTCAAGCTATTGTTTTCGTTTGAAGAGCTGTCAAAGCATATTCACATGAAATTTAAGATAGGAATTACAGCATAAAACTGGGTTAAAGAGCTGAGGTCAGACATTTTATGCCTTGCTGAAAAGATGATTATAGGTTAAGCAATGTCAGAAAGTTATTAATGAATCCAGATTAGCTGTTGATGTTATCATAAAGCTAGAATGATATTGTCTTTGAGAAAAGGTTAGCATTAACAGAAAAATGGGACTACTGACATTGGGCAAGCAGCATAAGCAAATCAAATATCGTTTAGCATTCTGGCTGGACTATCAAACATCGACACGTGCTCGTTTTATCATTTTCACTCGGCTTTCACGGTCTGCAGACTGATAAGCAATAGGCTGTATTACTATTACACACACACACTATTATCGCTTTAAGACAAGGCCGGGTGTGAAAGACATTAAACAGCTGGAACAGCCTGATGAATCCACTACAGTAACATAGCTCATGTAGAAATTACCTTAAATACTTCAGTCAAGGTGACAGATTCGTTGACTCCAAATTGTTGACATCTTCCTAGCACGTTTGCATGGCAGTCTTAAAAAATCAGTAATATTAAAACATAATTCAAACTGCAGCAGAACTTCAAAGCAGGCGTCTCTGTATAAAGTAAGAAGCGAACTATTTTATTGCTAAACCACCTTAAAATAAATGTCAGCTCATCATTCGGAGCCGCCTGATGTGGCGAAACTAGGAACAAACATAGAAAAAGGTTCAGTATTTCCCTGCGGTGACAACACGACCTATTGCGTACGACGTCACTTTACGCACCAGCGATGTCCGGTTTGTGAATGAATTGTTCTTATGAATCAAATCCTTCCAATGAATCGGTTCACAATATCGTCTGAACGATTCTTTCACATTGGATTCGTACACGAAATGAACAGAAATAATTCGAGCGGTTCTCGAGTCATTTGTAATGTGCGTGTGTGACTGATGGACAGAAAAGTTAGAGCAGAAATAAAACGTTAGAATAAAAATATGAGTTTGTACGACTTGATCGTATAACATGATATACATTAATTAAAATCATATTTAGGTGGTAAATGACTTCATGTTTTATGAACATGACATTACAATTAACACCTTTATTAATAAATTTGAAAAAAGGCAGTATAGACAGTTGTATACGCTTTAGTGGAATGATTTATAATAGGTTATAAAATATGCCACACCAGGACCATGCGATGCGATGACTCAACTACGTCATAACGTAAAAGAATCGCTGAATCGTTTTCTTGAAAAGAACTTTTTGAAGGAACCGATCTCGTATATCTCATCACGCACTCGAGTAAAATATCATAGGGAGCATGGGAAATGTAGTCCATTTGTACAAATGTATTCGAGATACAATAAAATGGTTACGAGTGTAGGCTGATTAAATTATTACTGATTACATTTTTACACTCGCATATAGTTAACTCTTTTTTTTTTAAATCTGGTTTAGACTACGTCTGAAAAACTGATCACTGTTGTTTCTTCGTTGCCTAGAAACACAGACGCCAAGAAAAGTCTTCCAAGAAAAAGCTATCAGTTGTCAGTGTTGCAGGGAGACTGTAGTTTATATCAACAGACAAAACAACAAAATAGACTCAGAATCACCGTGAAATGGAAAAGATACATATCGACAAACATGCAACCAATGCAGTGGAGGCCTACTTGGAATACAGAAGGTGGGTTTGTTTGTGGAAATATGAGCTAATAACTCTGTTAAAAAATGTTGTGTTGTTATGGGGATTTGTACATCTCTTTGTATTTCACGTAAAAAGCTTCTCAGTTTGAAAAGGTGATCTTGTAATTCTATATCATTGAATGTCATATTTTGCAAAGGATTGTTGGGGAAGATGATAGAGGGAGGATGTTTTCAGAGGACGAGTACAAGAAATACAAAGAGACAGTGGTGCCAAGAAGAATACGGAACCGCCTTTATGTCAGTTTTGGCATCCCGGGACAGATAGACTGCATACTCGTTGGACCAGTGACACCCTGCTTCTGTACACACAGGTATGGCTCACCAGTCATATACATACTTGATGTACGCACACATGCAGAAACAGAGTATGTTTTTATTTCATTCTCAGGTATAAACAACACTGCACAGACTTTGAGGAGTTGCCCAAGGAAAGGCCTATACTCCTGCCCTGTAGGGTCAAAGGTTGTCACTGTGTGTCCTATGAATACGTTCATATCAACGGCTCTAAACCAGTACGCTGCCAATGCAAACACACAACCAGTGAGCACACTGAAGTTACAGGGCACCTGTGCAAGAAATGTGAGTTTTGCACTATTCCATCCCATATTATTAAATGAAAGCTAACATAATACATCATGTTACAAATAAGCATTTAATAAAACATAAAATGAGTCTCCATTTGTCTTAAAGTTACCTGTTTACACACGCAGGCACTCAGTGTACTGGTTATCGAAGTCCATTCACTTGCGGATGTGGTCAGCCTGGATATTCCCATGTGACGGTGGTTGAAACCAGGGAAGAGCGCATGACACGGGGTCATCCAGTGGGCAGAGCTGTTCCTTATGCGGCTATGGGAGGCCTGACTGGGTTCAGCTCACTGGCCGAAGGCTACCAGAGACTGGACCCCAGTGGCATTGGCAATGCATATGAACAGCACACACAATATCAATGATTTGATGCCATTACAAACATAATGTTAGCATTAGGTTAGCACACACCTTGAGAGTCAACATAACCCTTATTTTATTCAAAGTATGTGGCTGTACATATAGTTATGTGAAAAAGTTAGGACACCCTATTGAATTCCATGGTTTTCTGTATCAGGGCATAATAATAATAAAAAAAAATCATCTGGTTCTTGGCAGGTCTTAAAATTTGAAATATAAAACCTCAGATTAACATATCACACTTTGTCATTATTTATTTAGCAAAAATAAAGCCAAACTGGAAAAGCCATGGGTGACAAACCTAGGACACCCTTACTGTTAACATAAGAATTAAGAGGTTAAGTAATGGTCAGGCACTGCTAATCAAATGTCTTTGATTAACTGATCGCCAGCATGTGATCACCTCTATAAAAGCTAAAGTTCTGCAGTTTGAGCGTCTGGAGCCTTCTGATGCGTGTTAACACAATGCCAAGGAGGAAAGACATCTGCAGTGATCTTAGAGAAGCAATTGTTGCTGCAATCAATCTGAGAAGGGTTTAAAGGTCATTTCCAAACAATTTGAAGTCCATCAACATTCTACAGTGAGGAAGATTATTCACAAGTGGAAGACATTCAAAACAGACACAAATCTTCCCATGAGTGGACGTCCCAGCAAATTCACCCCAGAATCAGACAGTGTAATGCTCAGAGAAATTGGAGACAACCAAAGAACTAAACCTCAGACTCTACAGGCCTCAGTTAACATGTTAAATTATAAAGTTCAAGACATTACAATTAGACGGGACAAGTATTGCATGTTTGGAAGGGTTGCCAGGAGAAAGCCTCTTCTCTCTAAAAAAAACATGGCAGCATGGCTTAGGTTTGCAAAGTTGGCAGGACCTAAGGTTTCCCAGCAGAACATTGCCCAAAGCCGTCTTGTCTTCTTCCCATAGTGCATTCTGGTGCCATGTGTTCCCCAGGTAAGTGACTTCGTTCCCCAGGTAAGTGACTGTTATACGATTGGTGCGATTTTTTTTTTTTTGTGGACAGGGATCAGCATGGGCACCCTGACTGGTCTGCGGCTATGCAGCCCCATTCGCAACAAACTGCGATGCACTATGTATTCTGACACCTTTCTATCAGAACCAGCATTAACTTCTTGAGCAATTTGAGCTACAGTAGCTCGTCTGTTGGATCGGACCACACGGGCCAGCCTTCGCTCCCCACGTGCATCAATGAGCCTTGGCCGCCCGTGACCCTCTCGCCGGTTCACCACTGTTCCTTCCTTGGACCACTTTTGATAGATACTGACCACTGCAGACCGGACACCCCACAAGAGCAGTTTTGGAGATACCCTGACCCAGTCTTCTAGCCATCACAATTTGGCACTTGTCAAACTTGCTCAAATCCTTACGCTTGCCCATTTTTCCTGCTTCAAACACATCAACTTTGAGAACAAAATGTTCACTCGCTGCCTAATATATCCCAGCCACTAACAGGTGCCGTGATGAAGAGATAATCAGTCTCATACACTTCACCTGTCAGAGGTCATAATGTTATGCCTGATCGGTGTATATACGCTGATGTGATCTGACTAGAGCAAGATTTTGGGTCAAAATGTGTATTAATGTATATTTTAGTTCTGTAAATGTTGCCTTTTTTTTGTTTTATGCCATTTTTTTTAATCACAATATGTAATTTTTCGCCGCTAGAGGTCGCTTATTTAAAACAAAAGCGTAGCTTGATGACGCCTTGATTTCGCGGAATCATGGGAAGTGTTGACTTCACGTCTACAGCTGTTGCAGCAGAATGAGGCCGCTGGAGCTATTGATAATGAGAGACAAGCGCTACACACAGCTCGAGAGCAGTAAAGCTGACGAGAGCTTCCGCTTCTTCCGGTCATGCGTATGTGGGGTAGCGCAGTGCTGTTTTATCATATTAGATACATTTGTGTGTTGAAAGTTGTTATAATGCTAATCTGTGTGTTTGCTCGGCGGCTACTATGAGAAAATTGTTGCACACTGCATAAGCTAGATCGATATTAGACATGGTACTCGCTGTAAATCAAGAAAACAGGATTCTAACAATAGACTTAAGCCGTGGACACAATTCACGACAACATTCTAAGACTGAGCTCAACACACAAAGACTGTTTCCTTCGACTGAAGCAGATTAAAAAGCTTCCACATGGAATTTAAACAAACACAAACTGAAAGCAACTGGCTCTGACTCGGCGCGTTTGCACTTGATCAGTCGTAAGTATCAAATTACACTCAAAATCGGCCTTACAATCGTTAAGTGTGTCCCCGGCTTTACTATGTTGAGATATATAACATGAATAGTTTTCTGTTGATGAATGTATCCAAACAGTTGCTCAACTGTCTAATAAAATCGAGGGTAATGCAGGTATGATGTCACTGATAGGCGAAGCACGGACATATGGTCCGTGTCCTGATTAAAATGGCTTATTTCTCTGGATTTAAACATTCTTGGAAACATTTGGGATACTGTAAGTACACAAGTCAACAATGTATATAACATTGTTCTAGTTGTTTTTGGACATTTTAATCCAAAATTCTTACATATTGTGCCTTTTAAATTGGTAAATTACTGATATAGTATCTACATTTCACCAACAGAGGTCAGTAGTGACACATATGCCTCTGCTTTGCTTCACCAGCATTGACGTGACTGTGAGAGAAGTGTCTTTGTTTTCAATGAATTGGCTTTAAATTGCTCTTCTCTACTTAGTAATGTTCAGAACAATAATAGCAATTAAAGTACGTTATTAAAAGAGTGTTTGTGCTCTATCTATGAGACACAGAGGGCTGTGTGCTCTGTGAACTCTGCAGGCTCTGTAGCTTGCATTCAATTGTTTTCTGTTCAAGGAGTAGAAAGAAAGAAGAAACAATTTCACCCCTAATCACTGGTACAGTTCCACTAGAATGGTTTGCTGTATGTACTGGGCATGACAAGCTCTGTCTTCCGCTCTGTCTTCCACTCTCTGTGTGTGTGTGTGTGTTTTGAATCTCAGAATATCTTTCAATGTGCTACTCTGTATTTGTATTTGTGAATGTTTTATGACTCATCCTAAGCTTCTCAAGATTCCATTAGATTGGATTCGTTACGACTTCCTCTTTATATGTTCCTACTCTCTTCCTCTGTTCTGATATGCATCTCCACTCAATTGCTCTTGAGAACATCTGTCTGTCTCATGAAATGTGCAAATGCGAGTGTGTGTGACCTGTGAGACTTGCCTTTGGTGACGTCAGTGATGAAAACACCGGCGATGAAACCAAACACAGACTCTTCTCATTACCACACTTGAAATAAAACTCGTGGCTCATTGGTGGATTTTTTCATTGCCACCAACACTCTGAAAATACCTCGCTGATTTATTTAGAAGTCTCTTTTGTACTGCCGCTCTTTGCCTGGTCCTCTATTTATATTAAGCCTCATTTAGATCGTATTATATTATGCACCCTGCGCCTCTCTACCTCTTCAATGATATCTTTAATTCGTTCCTTCGCTTTTGTCCCCCTCCTCCAAATCCCTCAGCTTCAAATCTGTAGTTACACAGAAATCAGTTAAAGATACTGAGAGCGGGAGAAAACATAGCACGAAGTGGGTCTAAGTTCACTGGTTGGCCGATGTTTTTTGCAAAGTTGTACATTCACTCTAAACAGAGAAACATTCCTCAAATGGATAGTTTGGATGCTTACTCACCTTTATGTCTTTCCAAACAATATAACATTCTTTCTTCTATCAAACCATAGGAAGTAGAATGTCCAAGCAGCTCTATTTTATCATGAAAGTAAATGACCAAGACTTTTAGCCATAACCACTTAAATTGGAGTCTTTTTCTCACACAAATGGCATCAGAAGGTGTATAGACTACTTTTAATACTTGACAGGCCCTGGCCACTATCCACTTCCATTGTGTGAAAGAGAGCAGTGTGAACATTTTTCAAAACATCCCCATTTGTGAACTATGGAAGAGAGAAAGTCATATTCGACTGGAATGGCATGAGGGTGATTATGTAGAACTTTAGTTTCGGCATGTAATATCTCCAACAATGAATATATATTATTAATTATATGTTTCTTTAATGATATTAATAAGAACTAGATTTTGATTTAGACCCCTTGAATATGCATAAATTGATCTTTGTTTTGGGTTTTAAGGTTTCATTTCCTGCAAATGGCTCTTGTTCATTACAGAACCTTAAAGGGTTAGTTCACCCAAAAATAATGAATTACTCACCCTCATGTCGTTCCACACCTGTAAGACCTTTGTTCATCTTCGGAACACAAATTAAGATATTTTTGATGAAATCCGATGGCTCAGTGAGGCCTCCATTGCCAGCAAGACAATTAACACTTTCAATGTCCAGAAAGGTACTAAAGACGTATTTTAAACAGTTCATATGACTACAGTGGTTCAACCTTAATGTTATGAAGCAATGAGAATACTTTTTGTGCGCCAAAAAAACAAAATAACAACTTTATTCAACAATATCTAGTGATGGCCAATTTCAAAACACTGCTTCATGAAGCTTCTACGCTTTACGAATCTTTTGTTTCGAATGAGTGGTTCGGAGCGCGTACCAAAGTCACGTGATTTCAGAAAACGAGGCTTCGTTATGTCATAAGTGTTTCGAAATTTCAATGGTTCACCACTGGGGGGCATGACTTTGGCAGTTTGATGCATGCTCCGAGCCACTGATTCGAAACAAAAGATTCGTAAAGCTTCGAAGCTTCATGAAGCAGTGTTTTGAAATCGCCCATCACTACATATTGTTGAATAAAGTCGTTATTTAGGTTTTTTGGCGTGCAAAAAGTATTCTCGTCACTTCATAACATTAAGGTTGAACCACAGTAGTCACATGAACTGTTTTAAACATGTCTTTAGTACCTTTCTGGGCATTGAAAGTGTTAATTGTCTTGCTGGCAATGCAGGCCTCACTGAGCCATCGGATTTCATCAAAAAAATCTTAATTTGTGTTCAGAAGATGAACGAAGGTCTTACGGGTGTAGAACGATATAAGGGTGAGTAATTAATGACATCATTTTCATTTTTGAGTGAATTAACCCTTTAAAAGCAGGGTTCCAAGAACTCTAATCTGGAGCATTTAGAACCTTTTGTCATTAGAGATTTTAGTTTAAATGAATAAATGTATTGTGAAGTCTACTTGAATTGATAAAAGAGAACATATTAAGAAATCCAGCAAAATCCCTTGCTTAAAAGTAATTCTATCCTTTAGATCGCCACAAACCAGGTCCTGTGGCCTCTTGGCTGCATGCATCAAATAATGAAATGCATTGCAGTTAAAATATCAATTTTCCAATCATATGCACTCAAAAGAAGTGACTTGTTGGAGGGAAAATAGCTTAATTAAATACACCCACACACACACACACACACACATGCATGCAGAGTTGTGATAATGTGATAAATCCACAATAATGAAACTCTTGCTTTGTCCCGCTTCCTTCCATATACTTCTTTAATTTAAAAAAAGAATGAAAGAAGAAATCAAAAAGGCTCTTTGAACTCATTAAAAATGCATCGCATGAAAAATGAGAAGCAGCGGTTTATTAACAAAATATAAAATTACCATCCGACTGAGGTTTTGAATGACGACATAGAAGAAAATCGGGACAGGATTACATATAAAGGGAGCTGGTGTAAATGTTTAATTAATCTGATTAGATTCAGCAGATCTGCGCCACTAAAGTGATTCACATTGAAATCAGATTAATTCCCTTTCCTTGCTGTGATACTGTGCATGAATTTTAATTCTGAGCTGAAATGAGCAAGTAATCGCAGTAGTGATTAAGACGACCATACGGTATCGTAACATGTTTTTTGAATAACCCAAATCACGAACTGCTGTGATTCAGATTATTGATGTGGCTTTATTTGTTTATGACACACTTTGTCTCTTTCTTTGACCCTAGCAGGTGTCCAAGGGAAGTCTTAAACACGCAAACAATCTACAAACACGCACCTGTGTCCAAAGAGAACACTGGAGTAAGCTAGCGGAAGGGATGATGTCTGACCTGAAAGGTGACATATCGATTTAGTGCGAGTGTTTGATGATTGTGCATGTGTGTGTGTTTGTTGATATCAACCCTGATGCCTAACTTCACAGATCCTTTAGTGTCATTATGCCTTCAATACTCTTTTATCAGTCTATGCTGTATTAATTATGTCTTCCTGATGACCTTAATCTAAAGACTATAGGCACAATGAAATCACTTCACAAATTCCCCGTCAGTGGAGACCATTAGAAAAATGCAAGGAAAGAAGGAAAACTTCAAAATATACCCCCTCACAAGTCTAATCTCCTTGCCATGGAAACCTTTCTGAGGTCTTTAGAGCAACTGATGTACTGCTATAGGAGTCACCATGGTGCCGTGATTGACAGGCTTTGGGGAAGAACAGAAGAGAGTAGAAAATAGACCTGAGAAATATTCACCCCTGTGTTAGGTTATAGCTCAGATTCGTCACACGAAGCAGCTGTCAATCAATGATTTATTTCAGGAAGTCAAGTTTTTATTACTTTATTAATACTTTAATAGTTTTACTTAAACTGCAAACTTGCTATGCTAAGTCAGGAACTGTCCAGCAAACTATGAATCACAAGGCACTTCTTGATTCTGTTCAGACTTTATTAATAGTCTGTTTATATTACATTGAATTTCGCTGAAGCCTCGTAAAGTGTCGCCTTAAGAGTTTCTCTTTTCTCAGTCTCCCATATGCCTGACAGATTGCCACACAATTGTCAGAGTCTTTGTTGTGTGATGTTGAAAAGAACAACATCAATTACCTGGAATCAAAGCAGAGAGACCTAAAAGGGCGTCAAGACAATTGCTTTTTCAATTTCTTTGTTAAAAAGCTTGAAAATCGACGTTGGGTCTGCACTGTGGTCGTGACTCGTGGTGCTTCTGCTCCTCTCCAATCCTTTATTCTGCTCAGTGGTGCTTTGAAGGATTGAAAAAGGAAGAGGAGGAGGAGTGAGGGAGCAGAGATGAAGACTGTTGGATTGGTGGCGTTATTTATTCACGCCGAGCCCATGGGTGTGAAGGGGGGAGACAAAAGCCAGCGCACAATCACGCAGCAACAAAATCGATAAAAGTTTGCTTTGACAGTAATAAAAGATGATCTCTGTCGTTTTTGCATGAAAACACTCCAATTTGCCCTCCTACTGAATCCGCACTCTCTCAAATGTCCTCAGACACATGATGGCACTCTGATGGTGGTCTCTGACTTTGAAGACCAGCCGCCAAGGACGGATTATATGGTCCTGCAGGACCTGGGGCAACAGCTTCATTGGAGGCCACTTGTCACAATATTTTTATAAATTGTAAACGTTAGCATAACCCTTTAACAACCTGTAGTAATTTTAGCATTTTTATGACCAAAAAAGAGAAAATAAATAATAAATAATTTCATAAAAATTGTTTAATTGTTTTCATAAATTGTTTTCTTTCATTTACAGCTATGGCCCAAAGTTATTGGCAGTGACATAAATTTTGTGTTTTACATAGTTTATTGCTTCAGTTGTTGTGGTGTTGATTCGCATTATCGTGCAGAGTGATCAGATGCATTTTAATTGCAAAAAGATTCATTGGCCAAAAAATAAAATAAAAAAAGAACAAAACCCAAATTTCACTATTTTTGGCCCTGGCACAAAATGACCAGCTAACATAAGGGCTTTTCACACTTGAAATAGGCTAGTTAACCCTGGGTTATTCTAAACTCAGAGTAAATGGAATCATGGGTTATTTTTATTCACGTTTCACACTGCTCATACTATACCCGGGGTTAACAGTTAATCCTGGGTATTCATAAGCTTCCGTTTCACAATGCACATTTCTAAACCCCGGGTTAAAGTCCTTATCTGCATATTTGTGGAGATCAAACACAGCACTGACCTGTTTACATAAAGGCTCTAGCATTGCTAACATTGCTGACTGTAATAAGTTTTTTCTGAATGAACTTTTCGAACTATAAAGGTTCGAAATGTTTGACATTTTTCCTATCTTATGCAGAAACGATTGTTTATACATTGCGCAGTGTTTTCGTGTGCAAAGCGCGTGAATATAATGCACACGATTGGTTGTGGGTTACTAAGCATCTAGTTGTATCATTCTAACACCACATCATTTCACACTATACAAGTTTGGCGGAGCAGGGTTTCATAACCCCCAGTAAAAAGAGGTGCTAACCCTTCATCTGTTTAGAATGTCGATAACCCGGGGTTAGGAGCAGTATGAAAAGCCCTATGATTTCACTAATCATATCTTTAGCATATGGGAAATTGTGAACAAGTACTTGAATCACTCTATAATTCTGATAGAGAAAAGAGCAGACTGATTGCTATAAAATGAGGGAAGAAGTGCTTCCAGTCATTGTGCTCTTGAGTTATCAATGGTTACCTCCAAAGAAAGACGTGCAGCCATCATCGCTTTGAATCAAAATGGCCTCACATGCAAAGAAATTGCTGCAAATAATGTTGCACCTGAAAGAACTATTTACTGGATCATCAAGAACTTCAAAGAGAGGTTCAACAGCAAGGAAAAAGGCTTCAGGATGTCCCATGGTGTCCAGCAAGCGCCAGGACCATCTCCTCCTGAAAAGTCAGCTATGGAATCGTATCCTCAACAGTGCAGAGCTTGCTTAATATTGGCAGCAGGTGGGTGTGAGTGCATCTGCACGCACAGTCAGGGTGAAGACTTTTGGACAACGGCCTGGTGTCAAGAAGTGCTCCAAGCCACTTCTCTTTAAGAAAAACATCACAAGGATTGGACAGCAGAAATCTTTTCCCAAAAATTATTTTCCCTGAAGAATCCCCCTTCCGACTGTTTGGGACAAACTGGAAAATCGGTTGTCTGGAGAAGAAAAGGCGAACACCAGTGCTGGGGTAACGCATTACAAGTAACGCGAGCTACGTAATCAGATTACTTTTTTCAAGTAACTAGTAAAGTAACACATTGCTTTTTAGATTTACAACAAAGTATTTGAGTTACTTTTTCAAAAAAGTAATGCAAGTTACTTTGTTTTCCCATTTAGAGACAGACACCTCTCCTGTCCCCATGTTGAGAGAAATCTGTAGTTACACCGTGTCTACACCGGACGCGAGCGGCGCGATGCGACTCCACAAAAGACAATAGAACCCATTATAATTAGTGATGTTGTCTTCAGTGGATGTGGCGTGACACGAGCAACAAATCTCCAACAGTAAACTGATGCCTCATTCTATTTATGACGCACTGACAAGAAGGACAAATGCTTTGCAATGGGCGCTTTGTTGTGTCCAGTGTAGACAGCTTTTAGTTGATGCGATGTGAGCGACAATGGTTGAGTCCAGTGTAGACATGGTGTAAGGTTGCACTTCCTTAAGCCTGAGGCTTATTCATTTCACTTTTGGTGTGAAAGGGTCTTTGCCAAAATATAACTTTTTTTTTGTTAAAATAAGCAAATAAGCAAGCCCAGCCCAGGTGAGAAAAAGTAAGACAAAATTAACAAAAGTAATGCATTACTGTCCATAAAAAGTAACTAAGTAACAAAATTAGTTACTCTTTCAGGGAGTAACGCAATGCATTACTTTTAAAAGTAACTTTCCCCAACACTGGCGAACACTACCATGAGTCCTGTGTCGTGTCAGCAGTGAAGTATCCTTAGACCACCCATGTGTGGGGTTGCTTTTTTATCCAAAGGGAGTGGGCTCTCTCACAATTCTGCACAAAAACACTGGCATGAATAAAGAATGGTATCAAAACGTCCTGCAAGTGCAACTTCACCCACTGATCCTAGAGCAATTTAGTGACAATTCGTACATTTTTCAGCATGATGGAGCACCACATCACTAAGGCAAGAGTGATGATGAAGTGGCTCAGAGATCATTACATTGAAATTTTGGATCTGTAGCCAGGCAACTCCGCTGATCTAAATCCCACAGAGAACCTGTGGTCAATCCTCAAAAGGCGAGTGGACAATCAGAAGCCCACAAATTGTGATCAACTCCGCCAATACTTTTGGTCACTGCTGTAGTACTTACTGCAAGACAGATATTTACATATATTCCACAAGACACTTTATTTTACACAAATGATCCTGTTCTAAAAGTAAGGCTATGTGAACCTTTGAGCATGATAATTTGTGTAAATTCAGTTGTTTATTTTAACTGTGACTTGTTTTAATTGCAACTCAAACTATTCAAACTCCAAACTTAATATGCAGTTACCTCAACATATTCATGTGGAAAAAATGTTTTATAGTAGACTACGCTGTTATGTTTTCAAAGTTTGCAGTAATATTTTGTGAATAAAACACATGGAGGAAATATGATGTTATTCAAGGATGTATACCCTAAAGTAATAAAAGCACATCATTTTTATTTTATTTTATAACTTGTTTCTTGCTAGCAGCTGCGTGACAGATATTTACATATATTCCACAAGAGAAAATATTATATTTGTTTCGAGAACTATATTTGATATAATCTGATATCTGTTACATCAAATATTTTATAAGGGTCACTTAGCATTGCACCAGTAGTCACAGGCATACATTCAGTATGTCTAAACATTCAGTATGTACATTTGCATTAGCTTGTTTTCAGGTGTCTGGCCACAAGGGCCCTCTCATGGAGGCCCATTGGCTCAGTTAGTAATCTGTCCTTGCCAATCACCATGACTAAAGCGAATGGACAGAGTCAAATAACAATTATGAAGAGAGAATAGAAACAGACTGTTTCATAAAAACAAAAGAACAGTACAAAACAGTGAAGTTCTAGGTTTTTATTAATAAGACACCGTAAAACCGCTCTGAGAAAGAGATAAGGAGAAAGAGAGGGAGAGGTGGAAAAAGAGAGAAAAGAGGCAATTGGTGTTTGAGTGGAGCGAAATTAGTTTGACGTTCTTATCTTAGGACTCTTTTCTTTAACATAAAGGCTTTTATGTAACATGTTTAACCAGTCAAACACAGTGAACGGGAGAAGAAACAAGAGCAATAATTGCACATCAGACGTTTTTTGCGAGCAAGTGAGTGTAACAGCTTTTTTTTTTTCAGACAACCAACCTTAACTTTAGACATGTATTGTCTAACAGTTATACAACAGTTCAATAACCAAGAAGTTTATATATTGAGTAACTTAGCCTAAATTTTAGATACAGTAATGCCAGTTACTTTGTTACTTTGGCTCCACCAATGAATATTGTTCCAAACAAAGACATAACAGAACCGTTACAACACCGAACAGCAGTGGGTTTCGTTCCTGGATGTTTCAGTATTTTTAAATGAAGCGCTTGAATGAATGATTCAATGGCTCGCGATAACACTTTATTTTACGGTGTCCTTGTTACACATATTACATGTACTTATTATAGTAATAACAGTAAATTATGCATAATTACATACAACTAACCCTAAACCAAACTAACCCTAAACCTATAGTAAGTACATGTTGAAGGGTCCTTCTAAATCTGGCCAAAACTGGCCACTTCAAAGGGCCCTTCAGAATGAAGGGTACAACTGATGGACACTTCACTCTCATGAATCTTTGCTCAGGCTAGCAGTGTATACTATAGATATAACAGTGCCCGGCCACTTTTTCAACAGTGCTAGTTCCGGGAAGTATTTTTTCTATTCATTTCTCCCATAGTGATTTTTAAAAAGTCTGAACCAAGCCAACCAGCTAAGAGGTGAATCATAACATTACAAACTTTGATTTGAAGCAAAAAAGTATTTGAAAATCGGACCAAAATACAAAGACTTAACGGCTTTAGTTTGGGGAAAAAACTACAATTCCATGAAGCACTGCAAACAGCGTAATCGAATTAAAACAACTCATTTAAAAATGTTGATTGCATATTAAAACAATATATTTAAAGCTTATTTGAAAAATATGCACATATATACAAATATTTACAAATATTCAGCCAAAAATAAAATTTCTGTCATTAAGTACTCACCCTCATGTCGTTCCACACCTGTAAGACCTTCGCTCATCTTCGGAACACAAATTAAGATATTTTTGATGAAATCCAAGAGGTTTTTTATCTTCCATATAAAGCAACGAAATTACCACATTCAAGGTCCAGAGAAGTAATAAAGACATGGTTAAAATATGGTTCAACCTTAATGTTATGAAGTGACGATAATACTTTTTGTGTGCAAAAACAAAACAAAAATAACGACTTTATTCAACAATTTTTCCTCTTCCCTGTCAGTCTCATACGCAGTTGATGTAGCGATCGCAGTTTACGTCAGAACCGCTGCTCAGTATTGGCCAACGCTGTACACGCAGGAGCCGGCCAATAATGAGCTGCCGTTTATAAGGGTGAGTGATTAATGACAGAAATTAACCCTTTTAAGTTTTTTTTTTGTTGATATATTTATGGGCTTTTTGTGCTTTTATTTGGAGAGGACAGTAGAGAGCAGACAGGAAAACATTTGGCAGAGAGAGGGGGGCAGGATCAGCAAATTGAAAGAGCTCTTTTGGCCATTTTGATTGTGGCAACTCTCTGATTGGTGGAATGTTCTGTACTGCATCATGGGTAATGTAGTTTTTCACCACAAATTCCACAGTTAAACACTATTTTTTTTTTAAATAAGTTAAAATAATGCAGGCTGACAGCTTCAACAGAAGCAAATACCATCACTAAACATCTTCGTATATAGCTCACATGGCTGTATTTAAAGATTTATAAGATATTGTTAAAAATCTATTTCCCTATGAAGAAAATGAATGTGTCACTGTCATGCACCATTTGGACTTTGTTTTTCAGTTTGCACCATGTTCCTGAGGCGAGTTTGTTGTCATGGTTGTTAATTTGATTTGTCATTCAATTCAGCTGTGTGCACCTCATTATCTCTACTTAAATTCTCTCTGTTTCTATTCAGTTTGTCCGGCCTCGTCAATGCTTTGTGGAAGTTTATCCTGTGTTCCTGTTGCCTGAGAATTAGATTAAAGACTTTTGATCCTTCATCTTCGTAAGCATGTTTACTACAAACCGTGACAGGATGGAGTTTTAACTTCTGGAACACAACTGCTGCACTCTATTGTAAGATGACGGCGCCTCTTTAATTGGCTCGGCAAGATGACGCAGAAATGTGTTCCAAGGGACAGTTTTTTTGGTCCCCTACACCCTTCATCCCTTTCAAAGCTCTCACTCTGGAGGGTAAACCCTCCGAAGGGATTAAGGCATAGGGATTAGCCCTTCAGAATGGAATGCAGGGTGATTCAGGTTTTTGAACAAATCGGTTGAATGAACCAGTCAATAACTTGATTAATATAAAGACAGTAACTTGTCACCACTTACTGGCATATCTTTGTAACCTGCAGAAAGATTCATCAATAAATTCCCACCACTCTAAAATTTTGTTTGGGAAATTGGGAATTGTTTTGATGTTTTTGATTGATGCTGATGAGGATCTTAATTCAAATGAAAATGATTCTTGTATATATACAGACATGTTTATGTATAGGAAGAACAGGTGATGGAAAAAACATCATGCTTCCACTTTACTTGCTTTCGTGACAGACATTATTGGATTGGCAGCTCTAAGACATGATTTTGGTCAGACAGAGATGCAGCAGGTTTCATTAAAGTTATATCTCACCTTTGTGTCTGACCTGTGACTCTGACCCTTTGGCTTTGCACAAGCCTGAAGGCAAAGCAATGGAGGAGACAGGTGGCACCACATCACCAGTATTTCTGTGGTTCGCTTCTGTCCTTTATTTTCTTGAAAAGACTGCTTCTTAAAATGCACACGCACACACACTTATCGTTTTAGTTAAATTATATTTTTTTTCGGTTGAATAAGCTTATAAAACACAATAATCACAGGCACATTATTTTCTAGGAAATTTGTTCTGACATAATGTGGTCCTTTAAATGCTACCTCTTATAACTCTATTTTTTAACAGCAGATTTAAACCGCAAACTCAATACGCATGTTTCAGGCTATTATCATGTGGTAACCTCAACATGATAAGGCAGACAGTACATTTTATAGTGTTATCAATAGACCACGCTGTTGTTTTCAAAGCAAGCCGTAATATTTTGTGAATAAAGCTCAGGAAACATGGGTGGAGAATGCTTTAATGCAAGGAGGTATATGCTCCCTTTTGAGGTTGAAAATGTACTAATTATTGTACTTTTTTTTCTTGACTGTGAAAGTGGGGATGTGTGTGTGTGTGTATATATAAATATGTGTATATATATATATATATTAAATGTACTAATTATTGTACTTCTTGATTGAAAGTGGGACACTTTCAGTCATCTCAATGGCAAAAGTGTCCTAATTAACCTGAATTCACCCTCATACAGTATACACACACATATATACACACACTCAGAGTATAGCAGTGGTTTCTGCAAATACTAGTAAGAAAAAGTGAAAAATATATAAAATGTAGCCGCAAGTGTTAGTAAGGTTTAGTAAAATTAATTCAAGTCTGAGTGAGTGGAAGCAGATGTGCAGCAATAAATGGAGATGAATTGGTAAATTCTGGAGATGAATTCTTGAGGTGCTTCCTTTCAAAGCTCTATATAACGTTCATCAGCTCAGTGTGAAAGAGAGATTGGCAGAGAGAGAGAGAAATAGAACAAAAAACACCAAGAAAGTGAAAGAGGTAAAATAGGACAAACTTCCCCATGTAACAACAACTAAAAAATTGATTGTGCATGTAATTATCCACAGCTGCTGACAAAGAAAGACATTCCGGCCCCGCAACATTTTCCTTATCATAACACAGCCTCATTCAACAACACCAAGAACATATTATATTGTCATTTTTATGAAGACAGTTTGCCTTTGATGATTGAAACACACTCAGACGTACTCAGATAAACAGTAGAAGAAAGGATGAGACAGGTTGCAGTTTTTGAAGAGCAAAGCCATGATGTGGTATGTGATGCATGGATAAGCAGCTGTCTGGAATGACTGGATGTACTGCAGTTACATTGCCAAATAATCCATGCAAAGTTATCAACAGAGCACACATACGACCCAAAATCCCTTATTCTAACTCTTTTATCCTATGGTTGGAGCACAATGGCCATGTTTTTTTTAGCTCCAGCAAAACTAATGCATTTTGACCCAGTTTCATGTCATGCCTGAATCAATCAAATGCTTTCTATTTCCTCTCCATTTCAAGGTGTTTTTTTTATTTTATTTTTTTATCATCATTTCATCTCCAAAAATTGTATGATTGTATGCATAGGTTTTTTTGGGGGGAGGGGATCCATTTTACTTTATTATTTTCGCTGAGGGAATCATTGAGGGGAAAAAATCACTTTCTCTGATGTTTCTCCTGCTTTTAAGATTTTACATTTGAGAAAAAGACCTCAGTAATACATTGTCTTCTCGAACAATGTCTCACACTGTTCTCAGATATTACAAAATACCAAGTCTGCAATCAAAAGTCAGATTTTTGTATAGATTTTTAATATGAGATGAAACATTTTTAGTCAAATTTATCAAAAGGTTAAGTTATCCACATATATTTTATAACTTTATTGCTCATATTGTATGTTGACACTTGTCTCATTTGTGTCTTTTTTTTCTTTTATAATTTAAGGGGAAACATGGACAAATGGGACAAATGCTTCATTGAAACAATACCGAGTTATGAAAGAGCAATAATGCTTTCCTCTGGCTTTATATACATAAATATCATGCAACATAGCATGATAATCATAAAATGGCTCTTTGTTTGTTCTATAGGATAAATGAAACGTTGCCTATCAGGTTCAGCATATGTGTAGGTAGATATCAAGATGACATTTTTAGTAAAGAACACCAGAACAACCTAAGAAGTTTAAAAGGTGAATCAGGTGGACAAAACTGGCAGTTTCAGATCATGACTCGAACCTCTTGTGTTTAGTGCAAAATAACGTCCCAAAATAACGTCCCACGCATTCAAATGAGGACCAAACAAGCGCGTTTTAAAGCAGTGATGACAGAGGATTTAATCCGTGACGCGTACTCGCGCGCATCAAAAGAGTCGCGCGCAATTGCGCGTGGGCTCCGCTCTTTATGGCACGAGCCGTACAGGTATAAAACCAGGCGACGCACGACTCAGAATGCAGAAAATTGGAGAAGTCGAGACCCACCGAGCAAGAAGCGCAATCAAGACCTCATTCAAGGAAGTGTAAGTGCATGATTTATATTATGCTTTTACATTATATGGAAGCTTTATTTTATTAAAAGTTTTATTTCTTTTAGAAAGTAATTAGGCTAAATGTAGTTGTTATTAAATATCTTTATTAGGCTAGCATTATTAAATAACAAGTGTTATTATACCATAAACCTATTTAATTTCTAGTTTAATGCAGACCACAATGCAGCCCAAACGTCTTCTGGATGTGTTAAGATTTGTGATTATATTAGTTACTTTATATAGTAACAATATATTACGTATTAGCACAAACACTTTTGCTTTGTTTGATCTCAGATGCATCCAAACATGAAAATGTGGATCGGTTGGGCAGCGTGCGCCTTCCTCTTGTTCGCCTGCTTGGGAACTCTTACAGAAGGGTATCCAACAAAACCCGACAACCCGGGAGAGGACGCACCTGCGGAGGAGCTCGCCAAGTATTATTCAGCACTAAGACACTACATCAACCTAATAACAAGGCAGAGGTGAGCTCCTCTTTATCTCTAATATATACTCTTTAAAAGAATTGATAGAATTGTTTCAAATTCTTTCTCAAGTTGTTCCTTTTCTTTCTTCTCACAACATTATTTACTCTCTATTATCGACAAAAGTTCATCTTTAGCCTATTTCTGCAGTTTTAGCGGTTTAAAAACACCAAAATGGGGGGTTGGAAAACTATAGTCCAGTTTCTTTCACTGTATTAATCCACAGATAAAACCCCGCTGACTTTCTAATTGACTGCGCACTACACAGCGCTTTAAATGTGTTTCTTTGCTGTTATAACAGCGGGATGTGATTTATTGCTGAATGCCTTTCCTTAAATATTGACGAGACGAAATACACCGTTTTGACAGCGAAGTATTAAAAAAGAAATACTAAGGAACGGTTACAAATGAGCTTAAATTCCTCCGCATATTTTTTGCTTCCGCCTAGAGAAAAGGGGAAAATAGATTAGACTACAAGTGGAAATGGAAATGATGCACTTCATTCAAAGCGTATCCTCGTCTAGGAATTGTGGGAAACAAGTGAAAATGAACATTGGGATATATGTGATCGACGGTGGGGGCAGGGATATATATATTGTTTCTCATATTAGTATAAATGAGCTCATGTTTGAGTTTAACTTTTAAAATTTCGGTACAAGAGTTCTTTACTGTCAGTTAGTGCGTATATTTTACACCATGGTAGGAAATCTCGAAGCAGCCTAATGTTTAACAAACGTTTGAGGGGGCACCAAAAGACAAAATTATTTTACAAAAGTTGACTCCACTTATAAGTACTGTATAATACTTACACTGGTGTGATTTTGAGGTCTTTGTTCTGTTTGACAGGTATGGCAAAAGGTCCAGCGCTGACACCTTAATATCAGACCTTCTGATTGGTGAAACAGAGTCCCGCCCCCAGACCAGGTAAGGTTTAAAAACCGATTTTAGACAGCTTATAATTGATTGATTGTTCTTTTATAACAATATTACAATCATAATTATTGTGTTTTATAGAACGTTCTTAACATCAGTTGGAACAGTGAGCACTTTTTTATGTAGAACGTTTTTAAGTTAAGACGTTAAGAAATTATGGCTGTTTATCCACAGATATGAGGACCATTTGGTGTGGTGATCTCAGCAATTGTGTTAACGCAGTCATGCCCATGTGTCATCCTGTTATACAGTCACCAAAACTCATCAAACTGAAATCTTCTGTATCATCAAGATCAGCAACTTGCTGTGAAGTACCACAGCCATAATCAGGATAGTGAAAACACTGCAGAACATTCAAATAACACATCAAATCCTTATGTCTGTACATGTCTATGTGAAATGCATACATATGGTTGCACTGAATATGGCCTTGTTGACGTGTGCTGTCTCTGGACTCACCAAAGGTCAGTCAGCCGTTCAACAAGACAATTGTACAGAGACTTACTGTGTGTATTCGTGTTGTGTCCATTGTAAACCCAAATATCAAAAGAGAACATTGCTAACTGTACAGTATAACAGTGCTAATAAAGTTCACTATATTTGAAAGAGTCGTCTTTGTTTCCTGTGTTTTGCTTTCAATAAAAACATTTCAGTCAAGAATACGCAGAGCTTAATGCAAAGTTTCCTGGCAGTTTCTAATTTACTTTAAAAAAAAAAAATGCTTAATTTAGATATAAAGTTAATTGAAGTTGTTCAATTTTGAATTGCAGTAAATGGCCTGTTTGTCATATACTTATTCTAGGTTCTTTCGGCCGTCAGGTAATTGTAGCATTGCAGATGTTGAATAAGGGTCAAATAACATCAGACATATTCCTAAGTTAAAAACAAAATGTGGAACCCATGAAGCACATTATATACAAATACAAAAAAAATGTCCTAGGCAAAATTTTAGACATTAGAGAGGTTGAATAGAAACATATATATATATATATATATAAAATAAAAAATATATATATAATAAAATTAAAGATGTAAAAAGCATTTACATTCATCATGAAGGTGACGAAAATGTGACGTTCAAAGCATAAAAAATGTAGGAGCTGATCCACATCATATGCAAATGTTTGCTTTTCATGGCTTCAATGTTTTATTATCTTCTTCAATGTTTTATTATCTTCAGGTTTGTCTTGTCACGTATATCGCCTGGGTCTTTCCCTAGTGGACACTTTATGTCATTTACTTTTTGTCTAGGACTAGGTCATGTATTCCAGTTGTTTTTCATTTCCTGTTTCCTGTCATTAATTGTGCACACTTCACCTGCCCTTTGTTTTCACAAATTGCATATTCTTAAGAGTATAGTCTCTATCATGTGTAGAAGGATCTGGACGCAGTATCCACCATGTTGCCATTGCCACACAACCTACAACGTTAGCCACAATGGCTGTTCCTCTGCATTTACGAATATGTCAAAATCTCTTCCATGGGCTCGTGGGATTGTAGCGTCCATCAGATGCTTACTAAAATATCTGGGCAGAAGTATAGATCACATTTGGGTATTTACATTTTTATGAATACTGCATATTCTGTACATGACGTGTAGTATGTTGTCCCATACTCTGCACTTCACCCATCCAAGCACACACACAGTGAATATTGAACACACACACCTGGAGCAGTGGGCAGCCATTTTTAGTAGCGGTGTCCAGGGAGCACTTGGGGGTTAGGTGTCTTGCTCAGGGGCACCTCATTTGTGGGTAAAGAGAGCACTGATCATTCACTCCCACCTACATTTCCAGCTGGTAGAGTCGAACCCATGACTTTCAGGTTACAAGTCTGACTCTCTAACCATTAGGCCAAAACTGCTATGTATAAATAAACTATGTATATATACAAACAGTCACAATGCATAATGGAATATTTTTATACTGCTTACTGCATACTATGCAGTAATATACATTGCATACTTCTTACTATTTTTAAAAGCAGTATGTGAAACACTATACATAATAGTGAAGATTTTAAACAGCAGTATGTTATATTGTCAAATGACCTCATTACATTGAAAGCTTAATTGTGAGTGGTGTCCAGTTGCATACGGAATATTTGGGCAAATAGGTCATCTGGGTATTCCATGCATTGAATACAAAATTTGCATACTATACACAGTACGTACTAAAGAAATAGTACAAGTAGTATGTTAGGGTTCAATTCTAGACATAGCTAGGTCTATTTGTCACTATTTTTCCTTATTGACATGGTTGTGTTGTATGTCATAAGCATTGTAGAAGATTTTAGGGTCAGTCTGATTCAGCTTGGACTAGAATAATACAGTTACAGACTACACTTTGTGGACTGCAAGGTGTAGGTGGAAAATAAAGTATACTTGAGTGCACTAAAAAAATTAAATACAAGCAAGTACATTTGTAGTACTTTGTTTTTTTTGGTGCTAAATAAAAGTATAAAAATTATACACTATAAATACACTAATTAAAAGTATATTTCTGCTTCAGTAGTACTTCACTGCACTTGAAAAAAGTATACTAAATACCACTAATACTTAAAATTATTTTTAGGTCATTGAAATAAAGCATACTGCCGCAAAAATATACTAAGGAGTTTTATTAGTGTATTTCTTAAAAGTGTGCTTTGAATGCTTTACAAATTAGTTCAATCTTAGTAGACTTTTATATAGTAATCCTAAGTTTAAATGAAATGGATTTTATTAGAAATATATTACTAATGTACTAGTTATAAGTACATTTTCCCAACTATGGTACTTAAGTACACTTGGGGCAGTCGTGGCCTAATGGATAGAGAGTCGGACTTGTAACCCAAAGGTCATGGGTTCGAATCTCAGGTCCGGCAGGGATTGTCGGTGAGGGAAGTGAATGTCCAGCGCTCTCGCCACCCTCAATACCACGACTGAAGTGAGACCCTTGAGCAAGGCACCGTACCCCCAACTGCTCCCCGGGCGCCTAGGCAATGGCTGCCCACTGCTCCGGGTGTGTGTTCACAGTGTGTGTGTGCACTGCTGTGTGTGTGCACTTGGATGGGTTAAATGCAGAGCACAAATTCCGAGTATGGGTCACCATACTTGGCCACATGTCACTTCACTTCACTTAATATAAATGCACTAATTAACACTAACTCTTAAATTGATTAAGTGTAGTCAGATAAAGTAAACAAAATATACATGTGTTTTATAAGTGCATTACTTAAAAGTGTACTATGAATGCTTTACATAAAATTTAAGTGGATTTTTATATATACTGTCACTAAGTTCTATTTTAATAGATTTACATGAAAAATAAAATATGCAGGTTAAATGTGTACTAAAATTCACAATTTAACACTAAGTATACTTTTAGCATAAAGTACTTTAAGTGCTATATTATATATTTTTTATATAAGTGCTAATGACATATTGTGTACTTGATTGTACTTGTCATGGTTCGCGGGTTAACTGGTTCACTCTGGCTGCATCCGAAAACCTGCTGACTTGTTGCCTTGCTGCTCTATCAGGCAATGACTTATAAGGCAGTGTTTGTGCATGAAGTTACCTCACGAAACTGATTTTGGACAGACTTCTGAGGCAGCATAACAGTTTAATGATCTAAAGCAAAATAACGTGAGCTTTGGTGAAAACAAAACAAATATTTAATTAGTAATTTCTCACTAGAAATGACTTCAAAAGTGTAAAATGTAGGTCAAAAACATACATTTACACACAAACTGACCAACAAATGCAAATTTCGAACAGTCACAGAATGGACGCACAGGATTGTGGGATATCAAAGGCAGTGATGGATACATCTATGCTGCTTTCAGAAATCGATCAGATGAAAGTATCTCAGGAAACAGGAAGTGGAGCTAACACTGGATTTGGACGTGCCTTGATGCCTTCCTACCTTGAAATGTGTCCTCCGAAGGCAGCATTTTCCAGTTTTCGGACGCAGCCTCTGTCTCTCTGCGAGTGTGTGTTGCTGCTGATGAGCTGATCAGCGTCAGCTGGGGCTCATCAGCGTCGCTATTTAATGTCTGTGCATTTTGCCCTGTGTTGTCAGATCGTTGGTGTGTTTGTACAGTGTTAGTCCTGGCTGTGTTTGAGTCTCTCGTTCCTGTTCTGGATATTCCCTGTTGAGACAGTTTTGGGTTATCTGTTGGACTCTTGTCAGAGGACTGGTTTGCCCGTTGCAGTCTCTGTACTACCAAGAAATACTTTGCCCTCTGCACCCACGACGTCTGACCCTTGCTATCTTTCCTGCTGCTATTTTTCTTAATAAGCTGTTATTTTCTGCATTAGCTATTGAATCCTCATTTCACATGACAGTACTATTTAAAGACACCATTAACATGTAAAGGGAATATTAACATAGTTACAATATATTTAAAATGAATTAATTAATGTATAAAAATATGTGGGCAATACATTATAAATACATTTTGTTTATATGAATTTTGTATATAAACAATTCATAAGTGTATATTCTATGTCTGATGAGTATATTAAAAGTGTATGAAAGATGGGTTCAAGTGCACTACAAGTGGTAACTAAATAAATTTTTTTAAATACAGAGATAGTATATTAAAAGCACATTTTAGTTTATATTCATAGTGTCTCAAAATAGTACAGTTGAGTACACTTAGATGTTTTGAAGATTATCTTAAGAAGTACTAAAGAAGATTTTTTTGTATATTAAGTACAAAATTAGTGAACGAAAACAGAGCACTTTAAGTACATTATGGAAGTGTTCTAAGTGTACTGAAATAAAGTGTATATTAAAGCACTTTTTTCACCTGGGGTATATTGCTAGTTATAATAAAAACATGGATTCAACTGTTCACAGTGGGCTGTATCATCTGCTCGTAGTGACCCAAAGAGAAGGAACAGTAGCCTACTTTTAGTGGTGTACGTGTCACTGCCAGGACATGCAGAAAAAATAACAGTTTACAATGTTCACATTTAAAAGCGTTTGTCCATATCCCTAAAGAAATACTACTCTATTGATGCATCTACTGATGCCAGGGGTGCAAATACCTTCTCTATATGCCTCTCACCTGCAACAGAGGCACCGTCAGACATTTAACAACACTTTCTAGTAGATTAGAGGAAACAGCAAAAACATTTTGTAGAAAGTGCGCCCTCTTGTGTATGTTTGAGCATCCAGTATCTTGCTTGTCAATTTTCTTAAATCTTATAATCTTGCTAATTTTTGGTACATGATTTAGTCGAAATGATATATTATAATAGGTATAACTATTATAGGTATAAAACCCCTAAAAACAAAAGTTACTGCTAAAGAGATAAAAAGCTCTCTATGGTAGCTTACAATTTGCTTGTTAAATACAATGCAAATTGTATGGGAAAACAATCGTTTTGAATCGTTTGTAGTCAGGCGATTTTTAGTCATTGACTAATATGGTTTTTATTGTTAAAAGTCATTCAAATATGTTTACCCACAAAGGTAAACTCTGTTCATTCTTATCTAAATAAGACACCCACACACACTGCTAGGCCTTCTCCTATTAATCAATGTAACCACCAGCATTTTCCAAGTGTGAGTATCTGCAGGTTGGAGTAATGTGCGTGACGAAGAGTAAGGGCGTGTAGAAAAGCATAAAGGTCTTTACAATTGGTCGCAAAAGCTGCCTGTGTGGGGTAGGGTCAAAGGGTTAGTTCACCCAAAAATGAAAATTCTGTCATTTATTACTCACCCTCATGCCGTTCCACACCCGTAAGACCTTCGTTAATCTTCGGAATGCAAATTAAGATATTTTTGTTGAAATCCGATGGGTCCGTGAGGCCTGCATAAGGAGCAATGACATTTCCTTTCTCAAGATCCATAAAGTTACTAAAAACATATTTAAATTAGTTCATGTGAGTACAGTGGTTCAATATTAATATTATAAAGTGAAGAGAATATTTTTGGTGCGCCCAAAAAAACAAAATAACGACTTATATAGTGATGGCCGATTTCAAAACACTGCTTCAGGAAGCATCGGAGCACAATGAATCAGCGTATCGAATCAGCGGCCCGGAGCGCCAAAGTCACGTGATTTCAGCAGTTTGGCGGTTTGACACGCGATCCGAATCATGATTCGACACAGAAGAATCTTAACGCTCCGAAGCTTCCTGAAGCAGTGTTTTGAAATCGGCACATCACTAAATAAGTCGATATTTTGTTTTTTTGGCACACCAAAAATATTCTCGCCACTTTATAATATTAATATTGAACCACTGTACTCACATGAACTGATTTAAATATGTTTTTAGTACATTAATGGATCTTGAGAGAGGAAATGTCATTGCTGGCTATGGAGGCCTCACTGAGCCATCGGATTTCAAAAAAATATCTTAATTTGTGTTCCGAAGATTAACAAAGGTCTTACAGGTGTGGAACGGCATGAAGGGTGAGTAATAAATTACATTATTTTCATTTTTGGGTGAACTAACCCTTTAAGGCAAGGGTGTCCAAACTCTATCTTGGAGAGCCTCTGTCCTGCAGAGTTTAGCTTCAGCTTGCCGTAACACTCCTGTGTGGAAGTTTCTAGTAGCCTATGCCTAGTAAGACATTATTTAGCTGGATCATTCAGGTGTGTTTAATTGGGGTTGAAGGACAGTGGCCCTCCAGGAGCAGGATTGGAAACCCTTGGGTTAGGGGTTAGTTTCTGTTGTGGCAATTTACCTTTCAGCTACGCCTGCCTCGCATAATCTGCCACGAGAGGGCGAGGCGTAAACCCAGAGCGCGTTCTGATTAGTCCATTCGCACAAACGTCACTCGAAAGGCGAGGCTTAGCGTTTGATTGGCATTGTGTGTGTCCGAATAGTTAACCACGGGACCCACGACCACTGAAAGCTTTGAATATCTGACCGGGACGACTGGAGAGGACTCGGAATCTACCTAGGTGAGTGCAGAGATTACATTATTTGCGAAGTCGGAGCAAGTTGTGTTTCATTTAAAAGTAACATAGCATGTGCTGGAGAGAGACACTTTTGGGTAGAAATGACTTTGCCTTCGGAAGTCCAGCCCCCCAGCTGTCCTTTTTAGTGTGTGCGTGAATTGCGCGTGTTGTATGTGCACGCGCATTGTGTGTGAGTGTTTTGGAGAGGACCAGGTTCGGTCACTGGTGGAGGATCATTGACGTGGGAGAATGTCTTTCTCATCTGTCCAGTGTCCCGTCATGGTTCAGGTGGAACAGGTTAAGTCTTCTTTGGGCTTTGAACAAAAAAACAAAAATGGCCGCGCGTGTGAAAACATCTACAACAAATATAGTTTGTAAATGCATATTATAGATATATATTTTTTAAAGTAATAGAGTTCGTTCGCCTTGTTCTGCTGATATTGGTCTGTTTCTGCTCATCTGATGGTCTCGTTCATGGACTGAACGTCCCGCTCTGCAGTTTTGATGGAGCGGAGCTTGAGAAAATGTCCTTTGGGAATGAAACATGGTTAAAAAGCATGTTAAATCTTAATCGAATACATTTGCGATTGTCTTTTTGACTGTTGATGTGAAACAAGACTTTGTATTCTGTAGGAAGAGGAAACGGTGGATGTCCTTGCGCATTTGAGTTTCTTTCGGCCTTAATTGTGTCGTTTTTAAAGACTGCTGTCGGAAAACCGCAAAATGTGTGTACAGTCTGGTAACTCGGGGTGTAAAATATTTCGCTAGTTCATAATTACGCAGTGTCCTACTCCCACCCGAACCCTGGACATCTGTCCGTGTAAACATTTCCTGGGAAGTGACCGGGGAATCCCTCTACGTCATTACGCAGAAGACTTGGGGTTCCAAATGGGCGTGGCTTTAATTACCTGTCAATATCAGAAAACATCAGAGCAAGACTTTAGTCTTTATTATTTTTCACCCCCTCCACATTTATTTATTTTAATTAAAATAATCTATTTAATAAAGTATTTCGATTTTTTTTCACCCTTGTCAAACTGTTTTTAAATTCATACATTTTGCCTAATTAAATAGGCTACTTATCCACTTCTTACTTATTTGTTTATAGTAGAATCTTGTCTTTGGCATTTTATTTCTGCTATATAAATCATATCAAGTCCTTAATGATAATCAGTGTTGTGTTATAAATGTAATTGATATGTTATAAATGTAATTGATATGTTATAAATGTAATTGATATGTTATAAATGTAATTGATATGTTATAAATGTATTATTTATAAATAAAATTTCTATATCCACAAATAAAAATATACTGATTGTTAGTCCCTCTTCACAGTTTTTATGAAAAAAAATAAATACATGAAACCTCACTTAGACACAATATCAAATGTCAACAACAAGTACAATCAAACATCTGACATTTGCTTTATCATTCACTTTTATCACTTTAACTGATATCTAGTCTTTTGTCTCCCCCAACTAATTCTAATACTTTGCTATTTTACTTAGCAGGCTATAATATGCTATTAAATATGGTAATAATATGCTATTACTTTGTATTATATATATATATTTTTACATAATATCTGCCCTCAACCCAAAAAGAAAAAGTGTATTGTATTAAAAATATGAAGAATAACACAAATCAAAGTGATATTATTTTTAATAGAATGATCCTAACATGACAATACCATGATGATGAGAATTGATGTTGTTGCCTTTCATTATTTGTTTTGCTGTAACACTTGGCACAATCAGCGTAATCCTCTTATTTGCAGGGCACTTCATCATGCAAACTGACCTACATATTTATGCGAGTGTGTGTAGCGAGGGGGGTTTGCAATGTGCCGTACCCTTTGTTCAGAGAGGAGCGTGTGTGCACTCCATCAAGTTCACTAATTATCAAGCAGTGAGATGTCAGCAGCGCATGCTGTGGGATGGACATTAGGCTGTTGGCATATCCAGGTTACCAGTCCCTCTTTATAAGAACCGATCCGGAGAGGCATTGAGTAGCTGGTGTACACAAACTTTAATGGATGTATATCCTTGCTAAATTAGAAAAATATGATGTGTTTTATGATGGTGTCTTTTGGCATTCTTATTTTGAGGCTCACAATATTTTCTGGACACATTTTGGCTGAATTCGAAATGGCCCCCTATACCTTCATTCACTATTCCCTATATTAGTCCACTAATACAGTCTACTTGAAGGAGTGAATGAAAACAAGTGAGTGAATTCTGGAAGGGCTGCCGCTTTTGCATAGATTGTGCTTACTGTTTAACTATCACTTGAAACTTGAAATTTAATAATCACTTCACTTGAAATTGATCTAAAACTCTGTCATGGAAACTATGTATGAACCTTAATTAAACAATTTAATAATAATTTTTAAAGGAATTTGAGACATGGGAGCGACTCTCACAGTGAATTATGGGTATTCTCTAGCCATTGAGCGTACATCAGTTGTACACTCGTTATTGCGGTGCATTGCGGGATTGAATGAGTGCACATGATAATGTCCACTAAGGTTTCGGACACCACTACAAATGGCTGTCGCCTCAAACAGTGCCCTATTTAAGGGTATGGGGGCGATTTCTGATACAGGGTTTGTCTTTAAAGTCGGCATGAAACAGAAGTTGTGATAGTATTTTCTTCCCTATTGTGACGTATATCCGAGTGTAACAGCTTTTCAAACAAGAAAAAATGTTGTGTCAATTTTGATTTCATGGTGACTTCAAAGGCTTGCAAAATAGGCCTATTTATAGTAGTAACATGTTAAAGTTCAACAAGGAGAGGAGCTTTCACACATAGTAGGAGATTTCTTACAAAACTACTTTTATTTAGAGGCCAAATGCAATAGATAGAATCAGGCTATTGTCTGTTTCAACACTGATTACGATGGGAATCGAAAACATTTTGTCTTTGCATTTGGCCTCTAAAGTATTTTTTGTAAGAAATCTTCCACCATTATGTGTGCAAGCTCCTCTCCTTGTTAAACTTTGAAATGTTTATTTGCATTAAAGTAATTATTTATCAGTATTTGTCTTTTTATGACTTTTTGGCTGTTTTCGCTCTAGTAGTAACATGTAAAGAAAATGTACAGTTATAGCACATAGATTCACTGAAGCTTGCAGAATTACACAGTCCCTTGAGAATCCATAGAATCCATCTTAATTCAACATGTAAGTTGGTCGCCTATTTTTATCTGTCATGTAATATGCATAGCACACTCTCTAACTTCTTCACTTGAAATGAAAATGCCTAGAGTCTTAGAAGTAAAGGTTCTGCATCGAACCTTAAAGGGGTTTCTGTCAGGCACTCTATATATAGAACCTTTTAGGGGTTCTCATCATGGGATCATTTTATGGATTTTGTTTTAAATAATTAATTTTGCTTGAATTAATTTTTGTATATTGTTTAAGTTTATGAATTAAACAGCTTGGAAACAACATATCACTACAAAAAATGGAAGTAACCTTTAAAACTTGAAAATATTATGCAATCATTTAAAGGGTTAGTTCACCCAAAAATGAAAATTCTGTCATTAATTACTCACCCTCATGTCGTTCCACACCATCTCAAGACCTTTGTTCATCTTCAGAACTCAAATTAAGATATTTTTGATAAAATCTGATGGCTCAGTGAGTCCTGCATTGCCAGCAAGATAATTAACACTTTCGATGCCCAGAAAGCTAATAAAGACATATTTCAAACAGTTCATGTGACTACAGTGGTTCAACCTTAATATTATAAAGTGACGAGAATACAGTTTGTGCGCCAAAACCCCCCCCCAAATAACAACTTTATTCAACAATATCTTGTGATGGGTGATTTCAAAACACTACTTCATGAGGCTTTGAAGCTTTACAAATCTTTTGTTTCAAATCAGTGGTTCCGAGCGCTAAAGTCACATGATTTCAGTAAACGAGGCTTTGTTACGTCACAAGTGTTTCAAAATGTCAATGGTTCATGTGACTTTGGCAGTTTGATACACGCTCCGAACCACTGATTCGAAACAAAAGTTTCGTAAAGCTTCGAACTTCATGAAGCAGTGTTTTGAAATCGTCCATCACTAGATATTGAATAAAGTCGCAATTTTTTTGTTTTTTTGGCGCACAAAGGTATTCTCGTCGGTTTATAATATTAAGGTTGAACCACTGTACTCACATGAACTGTTTTAAATATGTCTTTAGTAGCTTTCTGGGCATTGAAAAAGGAAATTATTTTGCTGGCAATGCAGGCCTCACTGAGCCATCAGATTTTATCAAAAATATCTTAATTTGTGTTATGAAGATGGACGAAGGTCTAACGGGTTTGGAACGACATGAGGGTGAGTAATAAATGACAATTTTCATTTTTGGGTGAACTAACCCGTTAAGACGTGAACACATATGAACAGTAGGCTTCTATATAGAAACCCAATGAACTTTTTTGTTTTGAATATTGAACACTCTTTGTCTTCTGACTTGTCTGGTATTCCCATTTGCAGTTGCCCCTCCTGACATTGGTCTTGATATAGGCTGTTAAAGAACATATTTCATGGTTTTTCACACCTGTCAATACATGAATGACTAAAGCTAAATTTATGCGTGTGATATTCTAGCAATATGAACATCATATCTTGGATATGTATGTCTTAAACATGACAGATGGCAAATACCATGCCAATAAAACGTCATCATGTATTGCTTTTATAAAGATTTAATATTTAAAGATTGCGACATGAGGAGATCAATGGAGCAGAAGCATAGTGGATTTTGCTTAACACAACAAACCAGCCAACTGCCTCCTGACCTCAAACAACGGTTCACACAATGACCCCGCTGTATCAGGATCAGGGCTGTGACAGTCTCCGTCCCAACCCAAGAAGAGAAGTGTGTGCGTGATCAGTGTTAAATTGTCTTTCTCTCTAGAGTCGGCACTTGCCTGGAGCAGTGGATGAGAAGTTTGTAGCAGCACGGGGAGGGAGCGGGAACAACGTCGGCCACAAGTGAGTCGTGTGTGAGTGTATAATTTTGGAGTGTGTGTGTTCATTCTTCCAATGTTACTTGATAGTATATGAACAGTATTAGTGAATGTGACATTGTCTTCACAGCTGGAATCTCATTGTTCGGCAGCCATGATTACAGGTAGAGATGGTGAAGTGAGCAGGAGAAAGACTGAGTGTACTTATCTGGCCTGCAACTTACTATGAGAGTACAAGTGCTTTTTAATAAGCCAGTCCTAAAACAGCTGTAAAAAAGGTTGTGGTTAGTGATTCAGGTTGGCAGTAAAGTGTTGTAAGTTGAGAGATATAAAGTAAACACAAGAGATACAGTATACACAATGATATAGATTAATAATATATAATTTTAGATATAAAACACAGTTTAATTTCTATGCATTGTCAAGTTTTGAAGATAAACCAACATGCATATTAGTCTTTGGTGCCTAGAACCTACTTTTGCAAAGATGTAAGTATGTATATGTAAATAATGTGATAAAATAAATGAATATGTGTTCAAAAACATTTTTGAATATGCTGCATAACAATTAATAGTATGTTCATTAGAGTCGCACATTTGCCACCTTTCTGATTACGGACATTAAAATGACTGACAGAGGTCATTAAAGGCACAATATGTAATATTTTTGGATTAAAATATCCAAAAACCACTAGAACAGTGTTATATATTTTGTTGACTTGTGTACTTGCATTATCCCAGATGTTTCCAAGAATGTTTAAATCCAGAGAAATAAGCAATTTTAACTAGTGTCCCATTCCTTGTCATTGCGTCGCCTTCCGATTTCCGTTTTTATTTTGTAGAAACCATGGGAACACCAAAAAAGCTTTAATTTATTATATGTTTTAAGGGAACAACTGTTTAGCTTTCTGTCTATAAATGTATCCAATCATTGTTATATAGCTCAACACTGTTAGTCTTATTGTTTGAATCTAGTTTTCTTGATTTTCCGCAAGTACCATATTTTCACCATGCCTCAGAGAAAAACACTATTTTGTCAAGTGGCTAACATAGCATAATCAGATGCAGCTTTATTTTTAGTAACAGTAAAACAGCATTTTCTCCATAATACAATATGTTTTAAATTTAACGACAACTCCCATGATTCCGCGTTCAATCTCGGCATCATCAAGCTACACCTTTGTTTTGAATAGGTGACCTCTAGTGGCAAAAAATTACATATTGTGCCTTTTAAGGGGTAGTTCACCCCAAAATGAAAATTCTGTAATTTACTCACCCTCAAGTTGTTCCAAACCTGTATGAATTTCTTTCTTCTGCTGAACACAAAAGAAGATATTTTGAAGAATGTTGGTAACCAAACAGTTGATGGAAAAGTAAATACTAGTATGGGGCCAGTGGGGCCCATCAACTGTTTGGTTACCAACATTCTTCAAAATATCTAACTAACTATCACTATCACTACAAAATATCTAACTATCATTGAAATACTTTTATAAATTAAATTAACAGTTTCAATTAGTTTTTATTTTTATTTTATTTTTAGTTAGCTGTGGCAATTTTATTGCCACAATTACACAATATGTGTTTTTTGTCATTTTTATTCGTTGTTTTTTAGATATATAGATTTTTATTAATTAAAAAATATGTTTGATAAGTTTAATAAAACATTTAATAAATTGTTTCAAGTAATTTCAAGTAACAAATGTGTAACCCTGAATATTAGTGAAAATTTGGGAAGGTTTACATTGTATACAAAAACATATGTGTGTAACTCCCTTATTTGTAGGTCAGATAAGTCCTCAGTCTTTCTCCACTGATTTAAGCCTACTAAAATATTTTTGTAGCTATTGCTAACCAAGAACAAATGTTCACTAAAAATACTTACAGTTGTTGGGAAACCAAAGCCTTCATTTGGGTTTTATTAAGTTGGTGTCTTAATTACATCTATTGGACAATAAGGCTTATTGTAGTATCACAAAGTTGCAAAGGCTCTCCGTGTGTAACTTAGAGTTAGCCTCTTAGGCTAAGCTAATACCTTACAAAGATAATGGGCTTTTTCTGCGACTGCAGATTGTACCTTAAAGCCAGTTGATGATTTGCATGTTCTTGGGATGTCAGATGTAATTTAAGTCAGTGTCTCTTGATATACTTCTTTGGAATTGTTTTCTCAAATTTAATTTCAGAAATAAATGTGTAATTAACCAAAATTGCTATTTCATTAACTAGCTAATGCTAAATTTAAGATAGCTGCTAAATTCTGCTTCTAAACTCACGGCCACTTTCCTCTTAAATGCATCATTTAAAGCACATGTGCAGTAAACATATGGACCCTTCCTGGAAGTATCTCACCCCTCAGGCATTATTCATCACCTTTTTCCCCCGCCTCTCTAATGAGTCATTTACACACCTGATGCTCGGACGTGCCTTTTCAGCCTTGCTCTAGCAAGCTCATAATGGATTCCCTAATCCACCACGGTTGTATTGAGATTAAAATCCGGCTCAGATTTACAGAAGGCATGAGAGGGGGGAGGAAAGGAGGGAGCTGTGGGGGAGGGGTGGCTGGATTAGGGACAGAGCGTATCCTCTTACGGCACAGCTGTGCAAGAGAGTGGCTGTCATTGCTGGATGCCTCTACAAACTGACCTCAGATCAGACTACGCTACTAGATCAGTTTTGAACAGAGAAAGCGATTATTTTAGACCAGCCATTTGAATGAGCATGTCTATTTGAAATTTNGTTTATAGGTTATTTATATATATATAAATATATAAATATGGACAGTTTGGCCATGCTATATTTTGTATATAGTTGTACATACAAAATATATTTTGTAAAAATATGTAACAAAAATTTTATTATAACAGTCAGTTTAGATCAGACGTCACTAACCAGTGGATCACAGTTGACTCAAGATATATTCCATGCAGATCGCACATTATTTTTCATGCATTCTCGTAACATTACTATAAACATGTTTTTGCACCCACACATATACTATTCCCCACACATTCTTTATTATTATTGTTATTATTTTATTATTTCTTTATTTTAAATTATTATTTGGTGGGAAGGAAATGTTTTAGTCTCTTGGAACTTGAATTGGATACCATTGTTAGATAATTTAGGAACTGAATGAGTATTTGAATAAAAAAAAAAATAGTATTTGATAAACATTTCTTTTATTATTTACAAAATATTAATATTATTATTACATTTATAAATAATAATGTTCCTTTATCTGAAATCTATAAATATATGCACTACCATTCAAAAGTTTGAGGTCAGTAGGTTTTTTTATTTTATTTTTTTTATTACTTAATACTTTTATTTACAAAAGTGACAGTACATGAATAAATTACATTTATTTAAAAAAATATAGAATATATTAAAATAGAAAAAAGAAATAACATTTCACAATATTACTGTTTTTATTGTAGGTTTGGTCAAATAAATGCAGGATCAGTTAGCTTAAGAAACATTAACAAATCCTAACAACCCCCAACATTTGACCAGTAGTGAATTTTTATACATTTCAGATATAGTAGCTGAATATTTAAATGTAAATTATAATAATTAATGCCAGTGATTGATAATGGCACCTGAAGAAACCAACGTGGCTCATTCCTAATGCAGTGCATGATGTATTTCAAAATTAGGGGGTTATTGCTTAAATTACCAGCTTGGTTGGAATTCTTGGTAATGAAATGAGAGTTGTGAACTGAAGATTATTGTGTCATTGCTGTCAGAGTAAAAATAAGTGAGCTGCTGTTAATACATCCAGCAAGCTAATGCATTTGACCCCGACTGACATTAATAAAAGATTCAATTCAATCATAAAACATTATACAATCGATACATGCACTCTAAAAAATGCTGGGTTAAAAACAACCCAAGTTGGGTTGAAAATGGAAATGCAAACCCAGCGATTGGGTTGTTTTAACCCAACGGTTGAGTTAAATGTTTGACCAACGTGCTGGGCAGTTTTATTTAACTCAACTATTGTTTAAAAATTACTACATGGCTGGTTTAAAATTAACACAAAATAAGTTGGAAATTAAAAATCAGACACATAATAACTAGAGGCAACAATAATAATAACAGGTGAACATTTGTTAATAATCAATTTAATAAATGTGTTTATTGTTTAATTATTAATTAAACTTATTAATAAATGTTAATTCATTAAACATATTAAAGGGGTCATATAATGCCACTTTTACAAGATGTAAAATAAGTCTCTGATGTCCCCAGAGTGTGTATGTTAAGTTTTAGCTCAAAATACCCTAGAGATTATTTTTTTTATAGCAAGTAAAATTTGTCACTTTTTGAGGGTGAGCAAAAACGTTTAGTTTTTGTGCGTGTCCCTTTAAATGCAAATGAGCAGCTGCTCTCAAGAAGAGGGCGGAGTTTCAAGAGCTCGTGTTATGCTGCGTTCACGCCACCTCGTATTTACTGGAATCTTGAAATGACAACACGTGACGTTATATTCGGAGCTGTTCACGTCCTTTTGGTCCTTGGACTGGGAATTATGCGTTTCCATGGCGCCACTATCAACGCCTAAATTAATCTACAGCGGTCAGGTGGTATAGCGGCCACGTGGTACATGTGGGAGCTTTCAGAAAACTCACAGTTTACAAGCTGTAATTACGAGCTCTACGAGAACGTGAACGCTTTTTACAAGCTAGAATCTCGTAACTACGGGAATTACGAGGCCGCGTGAACGCACCTTTAGCAGCGCCGATTACCTCAGACTCACTGAAAATGTCAGAAACTGTTCAGAATTTTATGTTCAAAACAGAGTCCGACAATGATGGAGAGACTCAAGAAGAAGTGACAACATGTAGAATGCATGGAGATAGAACAGGTATAGTTTATTTTAATAAGGGTTTATGTAAATTTTAGGGTTAGCGATGTCACCAACCCGGGAAGAAGCTTGTTGTAGTCCCTACCAGTCGTTTGTTGTAGTCCTTAAACAGAGAATTCTTTAAAAGAAAATATCTCCTTTTACATTGAACTTTGAGCATCCTAACTTTGCAGATGTTATTTATGCTCTAACAGCAACATTACACACTAACTAAAGTAAAAAAAAGTGAAATCATAATCAACCACCCCTTTAATAAATGTTAAAGGGATAGTTCACCCAAAAATGAAAATTTTATGTTTATCTGCTTACCCCCAGGGCACACAAGATGTAGGTGACTTTGTTTCTTCAGTAGAACACAAATGATGATTTTTAACTCCAACCGTTGCAGTCTGTCAGTCGCATAATGCACGTCAATGGGAACACCATCTATAAGAGTAAAAAAAACATGCACAGACAAATCCAAATTAAACCCTGCGGCTCGTGACAAAACATTGATGCCCTAAGACACGAAACGATCGGTTCGTGCGAGAAACTGAACAGTATTTATATAATTTTTTACCTCTAATACACCAATATGTCCAACTGCCTTGAGCGCGCGCACGGCATCCGGTGCGTGAAGTGTGTACGCGCTCTGGCGTAGTTTAAATATGGAGCCGGAAGTGATCTCTCGTGCGTATAAATCACTTATTGTCACTCATCGCACTCAAGGCAGTTGGACATAGTGGACACAGTAATTTTTAAATAGTTGAGTTAAACGACCCAACAGGTTGGGCAAACATTTAACCCAACCGCTGGGGTAAAACAACCCATTTGCTGGGTTTGTCCATTTTTAACCAAATTTGGCTTGTTTTTAACCCAGCATTTTTTTAGAGTGTACATTCAAAGCTTTGTGTATCTGACCATTTGGAGAATATGAGCAAACTCTGGTCTCAAACATGTCTGTCCAGAGTGTGACAGTAGAAACTGTGAACATCCATCATATATAGACCATTCAGTCTTGTGTAGAAGTGTTGAGTGTACTGCTGTATATAATGGAAACCACAGAATTGCAAGTTCACTATTTCACTCATGCATTTCCTGTGAAAGCCCAGGCATGAACACCATGGATTTGAAGTACATTTATGACCAGGACTGGGACAAAGAGACTGAGACATGGAGAAAAATCAGCGGGAGACATGTTCAATGAGGGTGGGCGAATCTCGCGTTGGCCCCACAGACCCCTGGTTGCTGAGCTTATATAAGGACACTTATGTAAGATCCACTGGGGGGCTTAACTGGGCAATGGGCTGTCTCTGATGTGAGGGGGTGGAGTCTGAAACAGCAGGAGAGGATTGTGGGATTAGATGTTTGGAGGGAGGGCTGTATGTGTGTTTAAGTGAAGCGTTAGTAAAAGGATCTGTGTATGTGTATGTATGTTTTTGTGTGTCCACATCTGTGTTTGGCAGACGTCTGGAAGGCTCTTTATCCTTTCTTTGTTTGGATGTCTCTCTGCCTCTTTTTCTGCTTTTTTATAGAGTCAGAGGAGTTTCTGTCTAGGTTTTTATTTGATCAGTCATTTTGTTTTTATTGGCAGAGGCAAGTCAGCAATTGTGCAGTTTTGGTACAGAGCAGAGATCAGGAATGATTCTTACTTTGGGCGAAACGTTCTCAAACGGAGCAGGTTCTAACTCGGATGCCGGGGACATTGGAGAAACTGGGGAGGGGGCGTCTGAACTTGCTGAGAGTGCAGAGACTTCCGGAGGTTAGAGATCTTCATGTTTTTTCATATTGTCTTTAATTAAATGTTCAATTATGAATGGCATTTCTTGGCTCTTAGAAGAGGGGTGTAAAATATTCTGAACAAACCAAAAGAGAACATGTGTGGGTTGCCAGGTTGTGTCAAAGCGTGCTCATCAGAGCATGTGGAGAGCATAGCTTGAAGCATTGGGTTGACAAGATGTGTTGTTGCATATCTGTTTTATTTTTGTTAATTTATGTTTTATTAAAGGAAAATCATGACGAACTTGAATAAGAGGTTAAGAGAGGGTCTCTTTCAAAACTTGAGATGGAGAATGAGAAAAATGCAATGTAAAAGTTACACACAAGATTCAGTCAGCACAGAAACATTCATTTGTTTCTTGAAATAGCCTGATTTTAATGATCTGGAATTTGACAGTTTTGTTTGTATCATTGAAATAACTCATAGTTAATGAACTTAAATGAGTCACTGTTTGCTATAAGAAGTTGATCTGAACACTTTTGTACACTGACACATAATTTATTGAAGAATATTATTATATTAATTATAATAACAATAATGTTAAATTTTGGTGCTTTTTATAATTATAATTATTTTAATTACTTAAGTCTATTTTTTTTTTTCAGCCAATCCTTCATGGACTGAAGTTTGAGATACAGACTTATAAATGTTTTTTTTCTCCCTTAACTAACTAAAAAATCAAATGACTGATTTTTTAGTTAGTTAAGGGAGAGATTATTGACTTTCCCCACATTATTCAATTATATGATTTATTCAAATTATTTTCACAAAGAATATATTTTGATAAAACATGCTATTTTTGAGGCCAGTGAGTATGTGTTACACAAGCATTTTCTCGTGACATTTAGCGCTCAGTGTTTGCATGGAATTTACAGTAAATCAAATGTGTAATTAAATCTTTGGGAGTGTAATAACAGTACAAGCCAAAACTGCAATTTAACTGTCAAACAGAGAGCTAATGTCTCTAATTAGGTCTTTAAAATAAACCAAATTAAAACGCAGCTTACAGAATTTGACAGATATGAGAGGACGTTTTTATTAAAGGGTGTGTGTGCACGTAAGCGTTAATTGCGTGTTCTCATTTTTGAGTGTGTGTGTAACTTCATTTGTTTTATTCCCCCCTCAATTGTTTATTACTCTGTCAGTTCATCCATTATGTACTCTGTTCAACCAAATAAGGGACGCCCCAGGGTAAATTTCTCTGTGACATATTTTTAATAGAAAATAAACAGTGGCTCAGTGTCAAAGCTTGCTGATGGTTGCTTCTGGACTGCAACAGTATTGTCTGACCTGAATTAAGTGAGTGGAATTGAACCACTGAACTGATGTTAAATATTGATTTGTTGGCCTAGCCTACTGTTTCCTGATGGAGAGTAAATGTGCAAGCATACATAAGCGCTCTATTCTGTTCTGCTGTCACAGATGGATTACACTACTGCAGGCTATGACCTGTGTAGTCATGTGACTCACTGAGTGCTTGGCCTTGCAAAATGGTCGTGTGTGTTGATGCTGAGGGAGATTTGTCAATGACTGTGTTAGAGTGTCCTTAACATCAGTATG